>VDFB02336752.1:0-28463 GCA_007258455.2 Sequoia sempervirens | reverse complement strand
AATTATGTAAATACTTTGTACAACCTTTGGACTGTCCTGAATGGTGATATGCCTCTGAAGTTATAAAAACATTCCAATGCTTGAATATTTTGTTTCTCTCCAATGCAAAGAGGCTCTATACTCCATTTAGATGTAATGTGAAAATGTAAAGCAGAGCTGAACAAAACATGAAATTGATGAGTTCTTCACACTATTTTTTTAAATCTCTTTGAAATAAGGTTGCTTGCATGATTATATCATTTAGTTTCAGCAGCATTGATACTTTCAATGACTGTTATCAATATTCATGAACTCATGTATGGAACTTGAGAGTGTATCCTCTTTGATATGTCGAGCTCAACCCTTGTGGGAGCCCGTTTTACTCCACATATCTGATAAAATGATCACGAACATGATGAACCTGTTCCTACACATTGAAACAAACATGTTAGCAAAATAAAAGAAGTTGAAAGCTTCCATTGAGTTATGTTTTTCTTGATTGTCAGCCTTTCATCTAGTGAATGATTAATTTAGTGCAAATTACATTTTTGTTGATAGCGTAGGCATAAGGAAGAGTGTAATTCATCATTGCTTAGAGTATAACTCTAATGCCATTCCTTTATAATTTTGCAGATTCATGGAGTGAGGAAATGAGGCTGCAGCAGCTTGGAGACGCGATGACTGAAGACACCAATGAAAGTGATTCATCATTACAGGCAATGATGAATTGCTCCTCTTTTTTATGCTTATGCTATTTTCAGCAGTGTATTTTTTCCTTTGAACTTTGTATTCATCTTTTGATTGTCATAATCAAATTCAGTTACTCTCGCGGCTTGTGCGAGATTTAGTGTTTTTACAAAATGAATAAAAAGCATTACTATGCAAACTTTCGATCTTCTGTTTTAAATGCTTGCACAATAAAACTATGATTCAGATGTAAATTGATCTCTATGATGATCAATGAATACTTTAATGAGCAAAACATGAAAAAAATTGTACCTATCAATGATGTATTTGATTCAGCTCTACCTGTTTGAGCTCGTAGTGAAAAATAGGTAACAAATTGGTGACCTCTGCGGAGTGTTTGCCTGCTAAACACAATAGACCAGCATATAACTTATCCATTGGGCATGGAGTCCCTATTATGTTCTATTTAAACTCAGAAAACCTTAACTCAGCTTCAAAACACACAAACTGAAAGAAACTACTGCAATTCTGTTAAAGACAAAATCTGAAAAACTAGGTGCAGCAACTGCACTTATTGAAAACATGACAAAACTGAAATGAAACGTGCCAGAAGGCACTTATTGAAAGCATTATTGAAATTGAAAACTACTCTATCCTACACTACCCAATAGTGGTAGTGATCAGACATAACCGTTCACTGGTTGTGAGAAAAAAATTCCCTTTCTCACCAACATAGGACGTGCTTCCTGCTTGCAAATTGTCCAACAAGGATGAAAGAAAATTAAATGCCGAGCGGAGAGATTAAACACATCTTCAATTATGAAAACCACCTCCTTTTCTTTAGACAAGAGGTGCATGCAATTATTTTGAATATTTTGAGTGACTTGTATTGATGCCTTTTGATGTTGAATCTCGTGCTCCCAAGCAGGTAATTCAACTGGTAACTCCTCTTGGCTTTCCTTCAACTGTGCCAGGTGCCTGATAGGACATCCCCTTGTCGGGACACTGAACTTGTAACTTTCAGCCCCTTGTTTATCTTTGAAGACTTCATCTTTTCCTTGAAAAGATGTTTATTGGAGGTAATAAGCAGTTTGTTCGTTGGCTACTACAGTATGATCTTCTTGAAAAAATTGTCCATTATTGTTTATAGGAGGATCAGTTGTTCTTTCTTTCAGCTCTGCAATGAAAAAAGAGTCATGCTTCTTCGCATCGTGTATAATAGTCTCTGAAAAGAAACCATTAATGTTTTCGATGGTTCGATCTTCTTGACTAAGGAGCTGATATCCCCGTTGGATTACTGAAAACAAGTCCTCAAATTGTTGTTCCTCATGTTCTTCATTTACGATAGAAAACAACTCCTCCTCAACAAAGTGGGGCAGCTCGTCAAATAAATTCATAAGCTGCAAGGCATTATCTTCTACAACTTTTTCAATAGCCTCACCGACTTGAATGGGTTGATCACATGCTTCCCTTTCATATGATACTAGCTCATCATCTATGTTAGAACAAAAAGCTTCTATGATATCATCTAACTCATAATTTTGCATTAAATCTATATGAGTTTTATCATTTAGTTGCTCCATACCAGGCATAGATGCTATCATGCATGTGAGATTCTCATTTTCACCAAAAAACTAAGGAAGCTCATCGAACAAGTCAGCAATATCTTCTGGCTGTTCCAAATCAGCTGGTAAAACAGGTGCTTGTATGCTCCCTTCAGCTTGCTCAATAAAACCCTGGAGTTGGTCAAATAAAGAAATTAAATCCTCCTCCTCAGGTAGTGCCTCTTCTAATGAAACTTGGGCATCCTCTGTCTACAAGTGAAGATCTTCAACTGGAAATTCTTGCATTCTGCTTTTAGCCATCTTATAAACAGCATCAATTTTTTTTTCAAATGAGTCAAAATCCAAGGGGTTCAACAATGAATTTGATTCAATATCGTCTTCACATGTGCTATTGTTGTTTTGAGCTAGGAACATAGTGCAAACAACAACAACTTCCTCCTCTTTTTCATTCCTCCAACTTGGAACCTTATTTGAGTTAGATTCTACGGCTTCTTCCTCTTTCTGATCTTGAATTAACACACAAGGAATATCCTTACTAAGGTTTGGCAATTTATAGTTAGGATGCTTGGTCCAAGAAGGCTGCCATAACTATTCAATACCTTGATTACCTAGTTCAGGCTCTTGACATGTCTGAAATTGAAGATTAATGGATTGATTTGATAGATTTTGTTCATTCATGAGCTCCTGTAGGGGCTGATCTTTAACATTGGATTGAATATTACCCTTGTAACTTGGAATGTCAAGTCTAGAAAACTTACTTGGAGATTATGTAGAAACCTTGAAAACCTCTTTCTCTATTGGCTGATGCTTTAAGCAAGAAACTGATTGGGCCTCCATCATTGGTGCTTGGGAAATCAACATTCTAATTTTCTCCTCTTTAGTAGCAAGACCTTTTTCATACTATCTCCTCTGCATCATCAAGTCTTGCTCATAGAGATAGGCCTGATAGGCCATCTCTTCTTGTTGTTGATCATACTCTTGCTGCCTCTTGAACTCTTCTATCTGTTTTGTGATGTCTAACAATATGTCCTTCATATTATTCATGTTATTCTTCATATCATCCACCTCTTGGAGCTGATTTTGGACATATGAATATTGATCTAAAGGCTGAGCAGGGGTTGGTGGGAGGTAAGCATGTTGAGCATGCTGATAAGTGATTGTTGCATGGTTGTTTGGGAAAAAACCAGTTGCTTGACTGCCCAACACTTCGTTTGCTGAAACCAGTGGATTGTGCTCGGAGTCGCCAGGTATAAACTATAACCTCTGAAAGGTAAAACTACGTTGTTGTATATACCAGGACAACAACTTGTATCTTTGAATTCTTTCTCTAAATATCACTTCAGAGTCCCACCGGGTGTGCCAAAAACTATTGTCAAATGGATTGCACCCGAATGCTTGAATAGTTAAATTCAGCAATATGTTGAAACATTGGAACTAGTTCCAGGCTATGGGTATCCTATAAGGAATTAGACCTCCAGATTCTACGTTGGTTCCTATTTAATTTTTTGGTTAATAACTGAGTGATTTGCTGGAAAAAGGGAGAAAGACTAAATCTAAATTCTGAACTATGAAACTTAACTATGGTGATGCACCGAAGAATTCAATATGCAGACGTAACTCACAAAATGATTACTCACTATTTTCATTCACACAACTAGATCTAAAAGCTTAAACACTTGAATGTTTTAAATAGAGGCTCTTAAAGAAACAATCATAGAAGGAAAAAATGATTCCCACAACTAGACTGTTCGATTATTGATTAGTACAATGTTTAACCAGTGGATTTAAACTTGGATGCATACAAAAATTCATTAAGGAGACATAAATATTTAAAGGTTTCATAAACTACAAACACAATAATCACTTTGATCAATCCTACATGACAATGATGCTTGAAAACTTGAAGGCGAATTCTAAAAAAGATGGTAATGAAAGGAGTCTTTCTACAAAAACACGCTAATTGACCTGTAAACCTGCTGCTGTATTAATCTAAAAAAAAATGTTGAGTTACAAAATAATTCGCTTTTGCATAGTGCAAAGGAGAAAAATAAGAACCGAATGAAAAAGAAAAACTTTTTCAATATATACAATGAGAATGAACGCACTTCAAAAGTGCATGAATAAGCAACTAAAAGTCAACTTCAGTGAGAAAATGACAATTCCAAAGTGAAATCCGAGCAGAAGCAAAAATCCCTAAAAATAAGGTTCAAACTCATGCAAAAATGAGTGAACTCAGTCTCGAACTTGCAGTCATAAAGCATGCAACTGATCTAAAACTCAAACTGAACTGGAAATCCCTAAAAAGGTGGGCTAAAGCATGCAAAACTGTCTCATTCTTGTCAATTCGCCCATGCACATTGGAACTCCATCTTCATGTGAAAGTCTTCAGTTGAGTTTGATGTGTAACTGAAGTAAAATTGTGATTTAGCTTTACATAATATCTTTATTTGCATTTTAAGATGATGAATTAATTAAACGATTTATAATGCATCATTTAATTAATTCATTTACATTGAACTATGCAAATAAATATGAAGGATAAAGGTAATCTTGAAGGCATATTCTCCATCTCATATATCATGCACTATACTTAGCATATATTCTAAACATGCATTCACCATTCATCATAAGTATAAGCCAACCACCATAGACTATTGAAATAATACTATAACTAACCCCATCAGCAATATTGAAATAACACTATGGCATATATTTTAAACCTTCAGCTCTAAGTGTTTATTAGAAAGGCCAACCACTTTTGCTAGGCTCATTGACTTAAAAGTCATGGCCATGGGGAGAATAAAGAACACAATGATTATTAAAAATCACTCACAAAAATACCAAAAGGGCTTAAGGCGAATGGACAATCGAACCCTAAATCATTACAATTATTTTGACTTTGATGAAGCTTCCTGAAGAAGTTGTTGGTCGCCGCCATGGAGTAGGGTTTTAGCTCGAACTCATCATTCTCTATCAATTTTGATGATCTCTTGAAAGATTCTGAGAGTAAAAGGTAAGATGAAGCTCGTTCTGATAGATCTGGACATTCTCACACATTTAAAATGCATTTTGAAGCCTTAAGGGCGTGGTTGTGATACATTTCAGACATGTTTTATTATTCACTTTTGTGTTCCTATTTATTTTCAACGCTATTTCACCTCAATCTTGGTCGCCCCTCTCCTTGTGACAAAGTTAAGCTTATTATTCTTTTCATCTTTCTGTTGTTATTGAGTTTCCAGCAAGCTCGCCATGAATGATAGGGCTTTAAGCTTTTTGAGACTCAGTCTACAGGAGGCACTCATGGCTTCACTTGTATTTTCTGACATAGAATATTGTGGCAAGCATATACCACTTTTCTGCCATTGATTTTTTGAGTGCTCTACATACCTATATGAGATCGAAGCTCTTTGTAGCTGAGACTGATACGAATTCATGCATATTTATGACTCTGGCCGTAGCTTGCATTTTTTGATCTAGGTATTTAAAATTATGGAAATATCACCTTTTACGTAAGATCCACCTACGGGTAAATTAATAACCAGAAGTCTATTTTTTCCTCTTACTAAAACCCCATTTGGGTATTGAAAAATGTTCCTTCCTCTGTATTTTCGTGTTCATTTGCATCTTCTTGGCCGCCATGCTAAAGTTCTCACATGGGTAACTTTAAATTTGTATCTTCTTTACCACAAACACATTTTTGAGCAAAAATCGTGGCATAAAATCTGAAAAAAACTACAAATTCATATGATGTTGCTTGAAACCCCTTCTGATAAATTGAGACATGTTTGATATGAAGCTCTCATTACCATTAATACAAGAGTTCACTTGAGTTGTTCTTGCAATGTTCACCTGTTACTTTTCACGAGCCACTTTTGTTACTGATTTCAAAAGATCTAGTATAATTTTTGACTCTCGAATAGACTGTCTTGTTTGATGCTTTTGGTACGCATTCTCTAATGTATAGAAAGAGAAATGTTTCTATAGTATGACTGCATCATTCCTTGACATTGTGACTCCATTATTCCTTGTATAATGTTCTTGACATCTTTTGAGTATCTTCTAAGGTATGGCAATGCGTTGTTCATTTAATGATGAACTACCTCTCTTTTTTATTTCATCATGCCTTTCCCGTTGCAACAAAGAACTAGTTTGTTTTCACCAACTTAAGTCACCTTCAAATTTATTTCTTGATTGATATATGTCTGATATGACTAATTACCAGAGGATATTTGACTGATATGAACATTCATTTGGTCATTTTCTTCTAAAAAAAATCAATTTAAAATTCAATTCCTTGACCTACATGACAAGATTTATCTTCTCTTGCAAAGTCTGATTTAATGCATGTTGAATTGATTTCATCTTGTTTTTCTTGTATTTTAGACCTCTGAGATGGCTGTACATTATCATCTCTACCATGGTTGTCCTCAAGCTGAGAAGATAAATCAGTCATTTGACTTTTTCCCTTTAGTTGATTCTCATCAATAGATTGGCATTGCTGCTCATTCTCCATGACTGCACCTTTATAAATCTGTACTTTGATGCTGCTATAGATTACCTCTATTAAGTCTCCATGTTTGATTTCTCGCTTTTGATTTAATGCCATTATATCTTCCATTATTGCTCTGTACCTTACTAGCATGTCTATGACTGATAACAACTGTGACTATCATTTGCTATTAAATTCATATCATGGATATTGTCAAATCCAAACTTTCTCTTAGCTCTGTTAGTAACAATTGAATGCTTAACTTTCTAGACTCACGACTTAATAAGTTGCATGCATCAATATGACGAAGGCATTACCCTGTAGCATGATCCTTTTGATATTCTTATTTGGTACTTGGAACAAACATGCCTGTAGATACCTATCTATATTCTCCATACCTCTTAAATGTTGTCTAAGCCATAATTACTACTTTCTGTTGAGGAACTTGTAGAGAGTTAGACTACTGCAAATCTGTTATACTCCATAATTATGTAAATACTTTGTACAACCTTTGGATTGTCCTGAACGGTGATATGCCTCTGAAGTTATAAAAACATTCCAATGCTCAAATATTATGTTTCTCTCCAATGCAAAGAGGCTCTATACTTCATTTAGATGTAATGTGAAAATGTAAAACAGAGCTGAACAAAACATGAAATTGATGAGTTCTTCACACTATTTTTTTAAATCTCTTTGAAATAAGGTTGCTTGCATGATTATATCATTTAGTTTCAGTAGCATTGATACTTTCAATGACTGTTATCAATATTCATCAACTCACGTATGGAATTTGAGAGTGTATCCTCCTTGATATGCCAAGCTTAACCCTTGTGGGAGCCCGTTTTACTCCACATATTTGATAAAATGATCACGAACATGATGAACCTATTCATGCACATTGAAACAAACATGTTAGCAAAATAAAAGAAGCTGAAAGCTTCCATTGAGTTATGTTTTTCTTGAATGCCAACCTTTCATTTGGTGAATGCTTAATTTAGTGCAAATTACATTTTTGTTGATAGCGTAGGCATAAGGCAAAGTGTAATTCATCATTTCATAGAGTATAACTCTAATGCCATTCCTTTATAATTTTGCAGATTCATGGAGCAAGGAAACGAGGTTGTAGCAGCTTGGAGATGCGACGACTGAAGACACCAACGAAAGTGATTCATCATTACAGGCAATGATGAATTGCTCCTCTTTTTTACGCTTATGTTATTTTCAGCAATGTAGTTTGTCCTTTGAACTTTTTATTCATCTTTTGATTGTCATAATCAAATTTAGTTACTCTCGCGGCTTGTGTGAGATTCAGTGTTTTTACAAAATGAATAAAAAGCATTACTATACAAACTTTTGATCTTTTGTTTTAAATGCTTGCACAATAAAACTATGATTCAGATGTAAATTGATCTCTATGATGATCAATGAATACTTTAATCAGCAAAACATGAAATTTTTTGTACCTATCAATGATGTATTTGATTCAGCTCTACCTATTTGAGCTCGTAGTGAAAAATAGGTAACAATAACCTAAAGAAAAATCAAAACCATCTATCCTATCTCATCATATATCCAATAAAAAATAAAATCCATCCAATAATCATAGCTTTCTTAATATTTGATCAACATCATTCATTCACCATGGTCTATTCTATCTATCTATCTAATCATCTATCTTTTCTTCTATCCTACTCATCATACTAACAATTCTATCCAATTATCATGACATACATGAAAATATCCATCACATCCTACATTCACAAAAACAACATTAGCATCATATATCCATATATCATAATATCACATTATACATCCTACATCCACAAATCATTAGTACCATTCCAATACCACATCATCACATAATTCATATCCTAATATCATGACATCATAATCCATGAGCATCAAATCATTAGATTATATCATTGCATCCATGCATCCTATATCATTGTTGGGTGAAAATTATGTAATCAACTTTTCGATAGATTACACAACTTGGACTTCAGCCACAGCTATGTGAGATGTAAATCTCTCCTCTCAGAAAGGGGAGGCGCCCTTCTTACTGCTAATAGAAGTGATAGTAAAACAAACAAGTAATTACAAAATGTACACGAAACTTACGGAGTGGGGGGGGTGTGTTACATTCATCCTTCTCTCTTTTTTCAGAGAAGATGTTTACAATGCTTCACCGTTGGAAGTTTAGAATTCTTAATAACCTAAAACTAACAACTAGCAGTAATACCAATAGCTCTATCTCATCAAAGCGAAGCGTAGAGATACCAGAAGTGATTAATAACAAACAAATAAAGTAAAAAGGGAAAGCTCAAGAAGGCACAAAGTCATTCCGTAGCTTTATCAGGGTTGGATCTGTGTAGACGTACCGTTTGCTACGTTAGAAGCACAAAGTCTTCTTAGACGCAGCAATTCTTCGAACAGCATGAACGATTACAAGCACAAAGTCTTGTAGATCATCCAACAAAAGTATCAAATAGCATGAACGATTACAAGCACAAAGTCTTGTAGATCCTTTGACAAAAGTATCAAGAGTATGAATAATTACAAGCACAAAGTCTTGTAGATCATTCAACCAGAACATGCAAGAGCATGAATGATTACAAGCGCAAAGTCTTGTAGATCATTCAACCAATGATAAACAGAAATAACAAATGCAATCTAAATAATAGATGTAACACAAAGTTTACATAAACTACTTAGAGTCCTTCAGATTCTTCAAACTAATCACTACCAAATAAGATCAACTCACAAAAGTATCGAATCCAACGCAAAGTTTGGCTTGCAATCCTTTTCTTTATTAATCAAATCTCATTCACAAAGCATGAACGCAAAGTTTCACAAATTTGCTTCAAAAAGGGCAGCACTTCGTTGCAAAACACTAAAGGATAAATTTACAATGAAAATCCCTCACATTATATAGAAAGAGGGATGAGCAAAAGAAGGAAAGAGATTGAGAAAATCAGGGAAAGTTAGGTGAGCGATTTTAGGAGATCTCACCTAACTTTGACCAAAGTCAAAGTGTAATTTGTTTTGAAAATATTACATCTTTGGACTTGGTGTAATTACAATTTACAAAATGACATTCGAAAATGTCGAGAAATATTTACAAGATGCATAATGGGATGCATCGGAAATGTCTAACACTGGAGAATAGGGGGCTGCTTCGTTTTCTTTGCATTGGGCGTGGAAGTCTTCAAATTTCCTCCTAGTCTCCTGCATGAACTTCTCATCTAGACCAACGGTGTAATCCACAATGGTGTGAATTCTCGTGATCGATCTCATGGCAGATGAGTGAACCTTTTTGCACCTTCAAGATGCGTCTTCAGGTTGTCCAATGTGAGCCTTGTATCACAAATGATGTTCAGCGAAGCTTCTAAGAAGTCCTGAACTGTCAATCAAATTCATGATGGCTTCCTTGAAGATCTGGGATATTTCTGTGGCCGGCAGGAAGATACGATTTTCTTCAAGAAGTTGACCAGGCAACTCTCTGATACTTTTGTCAAGAATGGTGCGATGCCCGTCGACATCTTCCTGTACTTGGTGAAGATCTTCTATGAGAGATTGAACCACTTGAATTCTGTGTTTCAGTGATTCTCTTACCTCTACAAACTTTTCTTTGTCAGGAATTACCCCAACCTCCACCAATTTGCTGAGCTTTACCTGTTTCATTTCGACCATGACAACAGGCATTTTTCCATGTCTCTGCGCTCCTGGGAAAGTACGCTCTTTTCTTTATCAAGCTCTGTGGTGAGCTTGGCCAACATGGTGGTTTTCTCATCCGCATATTTCGAGATCCGTTAAATGATCTTTTCAACAAAATCATATAACACCGCCTTTGGAGGCTTAATTTCTCACCTTTCTTGACAAAATGGTCTTCACATTTACCATCACACGGTTGTGCATTACTTGGAGAACCGGAAGTCTCTTACAACAGGGCATAATGCTCTCCTCTATTTGTACATGTTACGAGCTTGCTCTACTTTATCCAGCCTTCCTGCCAAGATATCCAAAGTGACTTGCGCATCGGCTTTTGCACTTTCATGGTAACCTTTCCAAGCTGGACCTTTGTTACTGTGTAGTCCTCCATATTGACATCACCTTCTTGATTCGGTGGTATGCCAATTTCAGCATACTTGTGGCCAGACTTATCAACGTTCAGCCTTGAGTACACTTTTGCCTTTTTCTTCCCTTTGGCTTTTGGAAGAACTATCTCTTCGAGGTCGAGCTCCTCTGGAGAAATCATTTGCTTTTTGCGCTTCGACACTTGAGATATTAGCCAAGGAGGAAGAAAAGAAGTGTGAACTTCTGGATTTACTGTCAATTCGGTCGCCATTGCTACTTCTGAAGTTATTGTCACATCTGAACTTACCATTGGTATCGTGACAATTGGAGAAGTATTTGTCATCATTGCTCCTGTAGTTGACACATTGAGCTGATCAAGTATCGACTCATTCATGAAATGATTGAATTCGTTTTCAGAAGTGATATCATACGTTGGCGAAGACAAGCTAGGAATGGACGATGGTGGGCTTGACAGTATATCAACCGTATGGATGCTTGTCACTGAAGGAGTATCAAGCTGGGTTGATGCTGGAGGGATAGGGGATATCTCGACTGTAGGAATGCATGTGGTAGGGATAGGTGACAAGGGAACAGGAGGTGGAGGAGTTCTTGAATCTGGAGGGGTATGAGGAACATTTGAAGTCACAGGCGATGATGTTCTGGGAATTTCTTCAACTACATTCTCAGGAGGAGAAGTAGTTATTTCTTGATCATGCCCGGGTTCCTGTTGATCACCCTCTTGTCTCTCCAATTCTGGCTCACCTTCAAAGTCACCTTCAGATCCTTCTTCAGAATCTTCATCAGACTCTTGCCCGCTTTCAGAAACCTCTTCGGCATCGGAGTCTGCTTCTGCTGAATCTTCATCTTCAGCGGATTGGTCGCTTGTAGTTTCTTCTTCATCAGAATCTATCTCCTCTAGAATAGGTTTTTTATCCTTAGAGTGAGATGGATGAGATTCTGTGATTTCTGTCTCTTGGACAGCCTGGGTATCTTTCTTACCAACAGTGAACTTGATCCTAGGACCTCTTCGCGAAGAAGTGGGAACGGCCGCTGATTTGTTTTTGTTGTGGAGTTCCTGCCAAGCGAGCTTCTGCTTGACTTCTCTCCTTCTCGAGTCTGTTCAAACTTTTCATTGCATAACCATGTTTATGTAACCATTCTTCTGTGTTGGCTAGGATTGGCCTCAACCTTTCTCTCATGCTGGTAACCTCTTTCCTAGACCATTGTATTGCAGGCAATAGCCTTTTAGCAATGCCTTGCTCATCATAGACAGCATTCATGATATCACTTGGATCCTCAAAATCCTCTGGTAGGTCAGCGATACCAAGATCTCTGATTTGTTGAATTGTCAATCTGCAATAGTCCATTTTGTGAATGGCTTCTTCATCTCTGCAATCAGATGTCTTCAAACGTACCTGTGTTGGTGACCTTTTGCAACTTTTTTCTGACATCTCGGTAGTCGAAATCAAACCTATACCTGTAGGTTTTGATGGTCATGATCTGCATTTCAGCATAGACAGACTTAGCTTTTTGTGCAGTTTGGATAGTATATCGGCCGATAGTCAGTGGGAACTTGAACCCACGCTTGTGGTTGCTTCTTCGTTCTTTCTGCACTGACATCACCTGTCTGCATGTTTCCATGAGAATCCACTTATCCGAAGGATAACGTGGTAGCATGTAGGGACAACCAGTGTAGCAGCCTACTCTCAAGTAAGTAGATGTTGGGAATTGGAGAAAAATGCATCCAACTTTACTTACCACCTTATAAGCCTCATCAGATACTCTTCTTCTTTCCAAAGCTGGATCAAAATTGAAGAGTAAAGGCGCAAAGAAAGCATCAGTAACCCGTCTGAAATGATGAAAGCTATCCTTTAGCTCCAATTGATAGAAATATTTGTACACAGGCACCATCATCCAATTCCCTTTTGTAGATAGACCTGGGAATTGTCTCATCACAGCTGCTGCGTACACCAGGTAAGAAGTCATGTAGAACTTCAATGTAGAAGGAGCATTGATTAACTACTCGTGTATCTCATCACTAATTTGTTTGCCCCAGTCAATATGCACCTTCTGCCTTCTTATGATCCTGATGTATTCATACATCCAATCGTGAAAAGTGGATGATTCCGGCAAACCCTTCACTCTGCTTAGAAACGTGATCATATCCTTGACGTCATCTTTGAAATCACTTCTCAGGAGTCCTTTCGGCCATCTAGAAACAGATGATCTAGGCTTCTTGAGCCATTGAGTGTTTATCAACTGTTTAGCCTTATTGGGATCAGCATCAAAGATCTCCTGTGCTTTTGATATAGAGATGTCAATATATTTTTCCATATGAGGGACCTTGAAGACAATATCAAAGAAGTCGGGGTCGAGTCTCAGAATCTCGTGCCCAGAAGAGTCGATCACACTTTTGCTTTCTCGGATATAATGAGACGCAACTTGAAGAACAAACTCGGTATTGTGCGCGGCTGTAGGAAACATTGCCACCAAATGGAGGTTGTTGTGTACGATCGCTCTCATTGAATCAGGAAGAGGCTTCGTCTCGGTTAGCTTTGCGAAGTCAACCAAGTCTTGATGACCAACTTCTGTATCTTTTATCTCTTCGACTTTGGAAATCACCATAGTCGGCGGGTTGACGCCTTGATATTTGTATTTCATCTTGCTTTTTGCTTTCGAAGAAGAAGGAGGCTTAGTAGCAGTCATCAAAAAGAACTGGAACTTTGATCACTCTTGATTTGACGATCTCTGAAAGGAGACTGCAATCCGTTTAGCTAGAACAAACATTAATTGTTAGGAAACATGGGAAAGCGTGAAATAAGCACGAGGATGGGAAAGCATGGAGCGGATGACGAGGCATGCAAAACGATGCACGAATGCGGAAAAATGAGGCTTAGGAGTGCACTGGTCAAAAATGAAGTTCATTTGGGAAGAATTGGAAGAAACTAGGAAAAAGTGTAAGGGCGCTAAAATTCAGCGCCCTTACATCTTTGAAAAATTGCTTTTGATGCAAGGGTGCTAAATTTTAGCGCCCTTACATTTTGCAGTGTTAGGAATTTTTTGACATTTTCAAAATGTCACAGCGCCAAAATTCAGCGCTCTTGCTTGATTTTGGACAATTTCGAAATGCAGATGTAAGAGGGAATGGCGAGGGCGCTCGTGCTTGACAAATGCAATGTTTGTAACATGAAAGCTTTGAGGATAATTTGGTTTATCTTTGGATAGGGTTGCAATTCGCACCATTATTATTTTTGCATTCAAAAACTAACATTCTTTCTTTCCAAGTGATAGATCTCTTCAATGTTCACACCAAAACGAATAGAGAGGGAGACAAAGAGATTTCAACACAAACACATTGGATAGATACAAGTTCTCAAGGAACATCGCGCATAGAGGAGAATGGGGAAAGAAACGCGCTGGAAGAATAAGGAAAGAAACGCGTAGGGTTAGGAAAGAAACGCGTAAGGAAACAAAAGCTCGCCATTCTTTACACGATGAAGACAAACAATGAATAGAAAACGTGAATGGAGAGAAGGAATGTGCGTTGAAAAGAAAAACGCGAATGAAGAACACTTGATCATATACAAAACGTAAGAAGAAGACAATGCAAAAAGACTTACCCGAACCAAGGCGCGAAACTTGCTGAAGAAAGAATGGCGAAAATCTTCAAAAAACGTGTTTTGCAGTTGAGATGCAATTCGCCCAGCAAGAGGAAGAAAAGAACAAAGCACATAATAATGCAAAATGGCGAATTAGAAGACTCTTAAGTGAAAAAGAAAATCAAAAACCTAACTCAAGTCAAGCAATAAATTTAGGCACGAAAAGTGGCACGATTGATGAAAAACGCGAAAACATGAAGAAACGTGTCAGAGCCATGAAAAAGTTTAAGTGGCGAAGGAAAATGTAATGGCGCTAAAATTTAGCGCTATTACATTTTTGGAAATTTCACTGCATGCAGGGACGCTAAATTTTAGTTCCCTTGCATTTTCCAGACTTAGCCAATTTTGGCTTCAGGGCAGGAGCACACTTTTTCAGTGCCACTGCATTTTTCACAATTTGCTAAGTTTGAACAGTGAAACTTTGCGAAAGATCTCGTTTCGAAGGTCTTCACGAGGAAAACATAGGGGAATGCTCGAATTGAATATTTGAGGCTTGGGAACGCATTTTGAGGTGGCTTGAAAATCACTTCGTTATGCGTGCTTGAACTTCACGAATCCTAGGAAACGGACAAGTTTCGTAGGGGGGTTATCTGTGGAACGAGCGCTGCTAGATTCCGTGATAACAATCATCATATCATAGAATCATATAAGAATTATATAGAAATCACATGTGTTAATAATCATCCATAACATCATCACATAAGTCATAATCAGTCTTAAAAAGTCTCATCTCATATATCATAAAAATATGTGTCATAATACAAAAGTCTACAACTGGCTATCAAGAGCCATTGATACATATATACATCATCAAAAGTGTGTCTACATCAAAATATATGTTGTACATATATACAAAGATAATCGCATAATACTCTCCATCTCCTCCTGACTAAGAGAATGAGGATGAGGAGGAGGTGCCTGCTATGTTACAGGCTATTGTACCCCAAGTGTCTTCCCTTTGGATCCCTGATCCCTTGACCTTTTTAGTTACTGAGATGACTTCTATAGCTAGGAAGGATTTAACCAACAGATCCTCCCTCGGATCTGTCACCTAGCACCACTGCACTCTTGGTCAAGAATCGAGGTTGTCTCCCACTAGGTGGTACCACTACCTCATACAATTTCTTGTAGTAGGTAGCCTCTTGGTTGAGTGTCCTCACCTCTACCATATGATCTATCATTAGGATCATGGCCCCCTATCTTGTAGTCTCCTTCTTCACTCCTCATCTCACTTTGCAATTATATGTACCACCTGGGCCTCTTCCTGCTGACAGTGAGCTATCTTTGCATCCCTCTTCATGGTCCTCTAGGCTAGTTGAATACTAATACTATCTCTCTACTTGGTATCCATCCCTCTCTCATTAGGCTTGGTCTCACTCTCTGAGGGCAACTAAGAGCCTAACATCATCAAGATCCACTCTCTTGGGCATCTCATCATCTTTACCTCTTTCTCTCTCTATCCTCCAAGTACCACCACTAGCACCCCAACTTGTTATCCCCCACCTACACGTACAAGGATCTCATCCTCTACCCTTTTACACTATCTATGGGCTCTCCCTATCTCTACATCCATCCTCCTCCTCTTAACTCCCACTGCTCCAATGTCGAGATGAGTGAATCTCAATGGTCATTGAGGAATCCACCAAGCATCATAGTTTGTAGTAACACCAGGGTACCCAACCCCATCCATCCATATCCATTGTACCTATCCCAAGTGAAGAAACTCCATAACTTCTACATGGGGCACTAGCATGGGCCCCCACTCAATGATATCTCATTATATACTAGCAAATAATACATGATAATCTAGGGCTGGTACATCATGTACCTCCTCGAACCGTCATCTCACTCCATCTAGAAAGTACTACTCTAGGGTGTATGGAGCCCTCCTAATAAGCCATCAATTTTATCTACAGTATGGTAAGTGAACACCATTATCATCACATGCCTCACCATGAAGCCATGGCTTCTATCTGAACTCGTCAATCTCATCAATAATCCTCTACTAGTAATCAAGGTCTTTGAGTCAATGTTGCATAAGAAAAGTGTCATATTGATAAGTAAAGGTATCACACGCTACTCAAACTTCCTCCCCAATAGGTCTAGTGACTACTATGTGCTCCCATGCCAAGATATGGAGCAATGTCACACCCACTAATAAACTAGTGGTTGATTGATAGACCACCTAATGCATGTCATGGCAGGGATGGGCTAAGAAGCATGGCCCCCATGCATAGACTCTCTTGTCCTCCATCATCTTCTCTAGAACTCAATGCCATCCAACTAAAAATCCTTTGGATCGCTTATTGGGAATGATCTACATGTATATGGGTCTAAATACTACTATGATAATGTCTTCCATGACCTTGATGTACTATAAAAAATTGATCTAGCCGTCATTGATCTCAAGCTCATCATCTTGTCGAACTCACTCCAATACCTCAACACCTGAATCAGGTTCATATGACAACTCACTCCATGAATCGAAACCCTCAAGATGAACCACACATCCTCAAGAGTGATAGCAACCTCACTTGTTCATAGTCAAAACAAGGATGTCTCAAAGTGCCACCTCTCCACAATCACGATCATGAAGGCTTGATGTGCTTGGATCCCCAACATATAAGCAATGTGATATAATTTGATTGTGCCAAGGAACTCCATGTCCACCCCACTTAGATGAACCATCTATCGAAGAACCCTAGGCCATCACTCCCATGACAATATGGGATCAAGGATAGCCTACAAGCATAGTGCCCACAATGTCAATTTATTGAAAATTTGAAAAAACATCTAAGTTTGCAAATCCCTAAATCAAAAGCAATTAGTTTTGTCAAAAGCAGTGCTTTAGAATTTCATAAGCAAGTCATTTTTCAAATGTGTTGCTTTATACCTGTGTAAGGGGGAATTGATCAACAGAATTACAGCAATGAAATCAAATGAATGAAATCAAAACAAGATAAAATCCCAACCTACTTATGAAATACAATTGTAAAGAAATGAATTCAATAAGAAATGTTTGCATAAACGAGAACATAAATGAATTCAAAGACTACAATTTTACCATCCCATGATGTTGGATTGCTTGATCAATACGAAGCCTCCATGTTTGCAAAAGCTTTAAAAGATAGTAGTAGTAGTGATTTCGAATGCAAGAATGTGTTAAATGTGCTTTAATGGCTATTTTACATAACCTCTCCACAAATTCTCCAGATTATTCCATATGTTTTTGAGGAGGAAGAAGGTTGTTTTGTAGATTTTCAAGTTTTAGATGAATGGTTGAGATTCAACAATGAAAGATCAAGATCAACAGTTGAGAACCATTGAGAGGAAGTAGATTGAGAAATCAGTGGTCATGATTTATTCAATCAAGACATGTGAGGATGTATTAATTAATTTAATAATAATTAATGTTGGAGATGAACGTGCAAGTTGCATTTGACTTTAATAAATAAAGATATTTATTTATTTGACCATGTTGAGTGATTTTCGGGAAATTGAATAATTGATTTAATTATTCAATTTTGAAGAAGGGAAAGTAACTTAATTAAATAACTAATGATAACTATTTAATTAATTTAGATGAATAAGTAATGCTAGTGACATAATTAAATAATTTGTGTTTATTTAATTAATCAAGAGGAATAAGTCATGTTAGAGACATAATTAAATAAATAGGATTTATTTATTTAATCAAGAAGAATAAAGAATTAAAGATATAATTAAATAAATAAGATTTATTTATTTAATCAAGAAGATTAATTGAAATGAATTAATTAAATAACATTAGGTCATTTAATTAATAGTGGAAATATGATTTTAGACAATAATTAAATAATTGAACATTATTTAATCATTAGGAAAAGGCAAATATTAGTGTTAAAATGCTAGTTCGTGGGCTAGGACAATTTGAGGTATCTACATTTTTCCCCTCTTTGATATAATGTGATTTTAAGCATTGTGTCAAAGAAAATTCAAAAAGTGTGCTTAGGAGTTTCCTGGGTATGCCCCAATGACGACGTGATAGCATGGTGCCCCCTCAAGAAGTTTGGTGAAAATTTTGGATAATGAGCTGAATTTTTTGATAATTTGGTGTGATGCATTTAAGTGCAAGGATTGACAGAAGAAATGTTAACTAGAAGAAAATGCTAGTAGGATTTAGAAGATAGAAGAAATTTGATGATTGATGTTATTTGTTGATTTTTTTTTTAGAAATCCTTATTGATGTATCAAATAGACATGATACACCAAAGTATTAATGACCAAGGCGGCTTTGTATCTATCAAGGGCCCATGAGATCATGATACAGTGTACCCATCCATTCAGAATATGTTATAATTGGTGTGGGATTGACCATACCATTATGTGTGTTTGTATGTTTGTTACCTGATTGAGGGCCAACCCATGTGTGGTTGAAAATCTATATATACATAAGAGTAGCCAAAAGGTAGTTTCATAGATTCTTTTCTTTTGGTTCTCTAGCCCCTCAATCCGTAAAGGGGTAGTAGTTGCCACAAGTTACTTGGGTGGAGTGTGCAGCGTATGCACATTGCGACGCAGAGCGATCTTAGCTCAACTAATCCCAAGGAAACCTACTCACTACTTTCCCTTACGATGGATCAGGGTACTTGATCCATATGTGCTAGCCTAACCCCACAGTTTTGAGTATAGCAGCATTGGATTGTTAGTTTATGCCTAGTCGTTCATAGGGACGTTGAGCTGGCATTAGCGAGTCAACCTCATATGTATGAGAGGGAAGCTCGAGTAGCCCCATAATGATATACTCATATATGTATTGTATACACTGTATCTGCACATGTTCCAACATGATGCAATGGATGCGATGCCACACCCCACTGATGTTCCGACATAGTGTTGGTGATGATGTCGTGTTGCTGATGGTAGTGAGCTGGGCTCAAGGACACGATGCCACGTGCATAGACACGTGAAGGCACACTATTAGATTGTGTTATGATAGCCTACTTGTGCGATGAGCGTAATGGGGCCTCACACACTTGTAGAGGGATACTCATGTTTGCTTTCGATAGTGTTTGGGTCGGTTAGCATATGGGTATGTCCTAGCCATGTATACCTCTGGTGACAGCAAGTACCTACGTGTGCCTTCTCTATGAGGTATCACTATGCGAGGTGTGTCTACACATGCCTACTTCTACAGAGCCACAGACACATAGCCATGTGGCATACGACCAGTGTGTGCCTTCTCTGGCTGGCGTATGACCATGTCGGGTGAAGACGCAAGGCATGGTGTAGCCGAGGAGCACACTCTGGGTCATGGATGGCGTGCTCACTCTGCACCACATGAGGGCTACTGTTATAGCCGGATGATGTTCCCTCCTTCCTCATTTGGTGGCTAGTATCTAGTCATGTAGTATTGTATAGTGCAATTTCAAAGATTGAGGACTTCCTTTATGATTATTGATGATTTTAGATTGACTTTGAAGGCTGACATTTTGTTTATGTTTGATTGTAATGGTTTAGCCACACTTTGTGATCTTACTCTCTCATAGCCCTCGTGGTTACATTTGCTTTAGTGTTGACATTGTGTGCATTTCTTGCTTTATTGCTGAAATTGGACCTTATTTGATGCTTATTTTATGACTTCGGTGGCTAAACTAGTTTATCCTTATTGTTTTTGAGGTCGTCCATGTTTCGTATTGTGATTCCTCTCCAAGGGCGTATGAGGCAGACTTGGTGCGTTTATACAAGGAATCAGACACAGGGAACCTTGAGGATGGGGGTATGTGAGGCTGTTTTACAGCTAGGACCCACTACCCACCTATGTGTGATGACTATCTCTTGGAGGCTAACCACCATATACAAAAAGAGATAGATCATTGTGGCCTTGCTTGGATGGTCTCACCATGTGTGTGAGGTATGGTTTATGTGAGATGGATTTTAGCTCTTGGCTCATGGATTATGTATCATGGATTAGTATGCTACTTTTCGGCGTCTAGATAGACCCTTGTGTAGCCTTGTGATGTGATTCCCGGTGATGTGAGTTCATGTGTATGTGAAGAATGCATGGATATAGTACTTAGATTCTTGAGATTTTGTTTACCTCCCTTCTGTTGTTCTCATATAATATTTGGGACTTGTTCTTCGGTGGTGTTGTGTAGGACGATGCCTAGAGGTCATGATCTTGATAGGGGTCATGGTAGAGGACAAGGAAGTCATCGTAGGGGTGGTCGTCAGAGCACTCCTTTTCTAAATGTCCATGAGGGTGGTCATGAGGAACATCTGAGCCCTCAATTACGCCCCTTGCTTGAGGAAATTCTTAACCGGCTTGGCCCAAGACAGGAGAGCAATCAACAAATGCTAAGGGAAAGAGAAAGGTTCCCTAGGAGAAGAGGTGTTTCAGTTGTAGTAAGACTTATAATGGACCTCTTAAGGGAACGTTCTCCTACCTTCCATAATCATAGTGGTGGTTTGGAGGATGAGACTTGGATGATTGGTGTCCGGATTGGTGGGCGTCTTTTGTCTAGGAGAATCTAGAGTTGGTTGTGAGCCCAACTTTATCTTCTTGACCAGTCAACTCGGAGCACTCGGACTGCAGCTAGTAGGGGTCGACTTCAGAAGGATAGTGCACCTCCTCGAGGTAGAGGAAATGGTAGAAATGTAGGATGTTTCTCTTGCGACCAGCAGGGCCATGTAGCTAGGCAATGTCCTCAGAGGAGCACACCTAAATTTAGTCAGAGATTGGCAGTCACAGAGCCAACAGGGGATGATGCAGGTAGGATCCACATAGTGATTGAAGTAGTTGATGACCTCCAGGTAGAGCATCAGGGCACAGATGTGGAGACTGTAGGTAGCGGATAGGTAGCTGACTCGGGAGCCCATGAGAATTTTGTCATATAGGAGACTAATGTAGTGCTTCTTGTGTTGCTTCTACTGCACTAATACTCGTTATAATATATTATGTACCTCGAGACCTTATTGGTGCTCATTTTACCATTTTGGATTGGTTTGGATGACAGTTTATATGACTCTGACGATTATGACATTTTTGATTGATGGTTATGTTATGATGGATCAACAGTCACGTTGGGAGGATGTGTCCTGCATTCAAGAAACCTAGTTTTGTATTTTGGCTTCTAGGAGTAAGCCTAGTTCTAGGGGGGAGGATGTAATGCCTCTCATGTTCCTGTACTCCTATGATACTTTTTGTGTGTGATTATTGTCGTTCAGATACTATTATGTTTGATGCATACTCGTGATTACGTTGGTGATTGTTTCACCTATTTGACTTGTAGTGCCTCTTGTGATACTGTTCTCTTATGATACTGTGTGGATATTGTTATGTTTGATGCATACCCATGATTACGTTGGTGAGTGTTCACATGTTTGACTTATGAGTTTTGTTGGATGATCATGATACTGTTATATGATGTTGATAATATAATGATGCATGGTGTCATCCTTACTTGATTATGCTATACTGTGTGGTTACGTAAATGGTTTAATACTTGCTTCACGATATTTATGATGATGTGCTATTGTTTGAGGTTCAGGTGAGGGGGACGGTGTTGCATCGCTCATCTGTGAGTGCCCTGTTACACTGCAATTCTCTCTCATGGTATGTATGGCATTGAATATATATGTTGTTTCGACACTTGGTTTTATGCAGGTCTGCAGGTACCGAGCACCACCTCCATCCGCACCGTCGGGTCAAAGCGTGCTTAACATACCCAATGGATATGATGTAGTTTAGGGATTTGACAAGAAAGTACCCCCGTTCGTGTTCGTCGTCCCATCGTCGGTTGACAATGTCGTTCGTCAGTTCTCGTTCTATTTGGTATCGTCTTATCTTACGTCGTTCTTTTTAAGTGGCAATATTAATGTGTTAATTGTTGGAATTAGATGTATATCGTTATTGTCAATTAGTTAAATTAATACAGTGATGATTGAAATTAAACATTAAACGTAATTATTAATGTGTGTTGTGAAGATTTAATTAAATGTTAAATTAGTTTGAAAATTTAAAGTTATGTTTGTAAAATTAAAAGAGTAATATCTTAATTGCAACTTTGTAAATTTTCAATTGGCAATTAAATAATAATGTTTATTTAATTAAATAATATTGTTCATATAATTAAATAATATTATTTATTTATTTGTATTAAGGGTTTATTTAAAAATAAATAATTAGTCAATTTCTTCATTCGGTAAAATTTAAAATAGATATATAAATATTTATTTAAAAAGATTTTTTGGGACAAACGGGTTGATTAAATGTTTTCCCCATGAAAAAAGTTAAATGGGGTAGATTTAAGTTTATTGAATTTAATTTGGTGTAATAATGTTTTCGGTGGCGGGTAAAATATTAATTAAGGATGAAATTTTCCTCCCATGGATGCAACTAAACCATAGTGGAGGTAGGTTTCTATTTTGTTGCAAAAGGTTGAGATTTACCTACAGGTAGAAATGGGGAGTAAGGAAAAGTGCTAGGTGTTGGATATGAAAATTATGAAGTTGACACCTATTTCCTTTGTTTATCGTGAAAGAATTAGAACTGCCTTAATTGTTTTGGGAATACGGTGAAAAGAGATGGGAATTTCAGGAAAGGAAAGAAATGGAAAGAAAGGGAGGAAAAAAAAATGGAGGGCAGAGTCGAAGGTTATGGCTTTACTCCTGCCGCTGGCTCTCTCAGGTAAGTAATCAGTCAATTCTAGGGTCCAGACTTTGGTAATGTAGGAGCCTTTTCATGTTTCGGTTTTCTTTCTCTCCATGAAATTTCATAGTGCTATGTTGCACTGTATTAATATGGGTTACTTAAGAAAGATGTGCATCTGATATGCATATTATGATTAAGAAACGGTCATCAGTATAATTTTTATGTGAATTTGGGGCATAGTTGCAGTTATTTGGATACAAAGGTTCTATATTGATAGAAGGTAATCACATCTATTTGAAATTCTGATCCGGAAAGATGAAAGATATAGTTATCATAATATCTACATCAACTTTGAATTTGGTCATTTATATTCACGAGAAGCTTCAAAGAATTAGTGAGCTTTCAGTAGCTTAAATTTTAGGAAAGGCAATAGCTTCTGCCTTCATCTTATTGACTATAGTATGCCATATAAAAAGAGTTGACATATACAATTTTAATATCAAATAAGCTAATTCATTTCAATTTCATTTATGCTTAGCCTTAGTCTATAATTACTCTTCATTATATGATGAATGCCTAACCCACCTTGCGCGTACCCTGCAATATTTTCCTCCCCCCCCCCCATGAGTATGCAACATCAGTGAATACTTTGGAGCTAACCCCAGTCGCATTTTCAGGCCCTTTATTCTTACCAACCACAGTGTCAGCAAGGAGCGATGAATAATTATGTGTTTTGGAATTACCACTAGTCTGCAACTGAAAATTCTGAAACCCAAGTGGTAAATTAAAACCCATTCCATCCTTCACGAATTCGTCAACCTGTCACAGCCACAACACTGGAGCATAGAATGTTGTAGAAATTCAAATGACCTTCCTGATTCTGTTGGCAACCTGTCACAGCAGCCGCACTTGAACATAGAAGACTGTAGGGGCGTTAATAGCCTTCCTAAATCCATTCGCAAACTGTCATATCTGCAGTGCTTGAAATTTGATTGAGTTTGATATTATTAATAACTAATCATTGTTTTTATTTTCTAAACTGCTGGGAGCGTAGCACTTCATAGCCAATTTCAATTTACCAATTCTATGTTTTTCCAATGGAAAGATCAATAATTATTTACCCCTTAAATATTTTTGAATTTGTAGGATTGAATATCCAGCATCTGACCATAACAATTGTACTGCTATCCTTAGACTTTGGTTCTATGGAGCACGTGCTACCATAAATTTTGTTATGGGTCCTTCTGAGAAAGCTTTGTAACCATATGCAGTACCAAAGTACTTTGAAATGTGAAATATTTCCCTCCAGTTTTATAGGATTTTGCATTTGAACTTTGTCGTCACATATTTCTTCAGAAGTACTGATACATATTAAGGATAAAACTAAAGCATAGTGCTTATTGACTGAACATACTAGGTAGTTATTTGGAAGAGTATAAATAGTAATTGTGAGTTACTTGTTAAGTAAATAATAGCATTATCATTTGAAAGCAGTAATCTGTAGTAATCTTCATGAGGAATAGAGGATGGTAGTAGATGAAATAAAGAATTTTAAATCTATGACTGCGTGGCTGGAAATTAATAATCTACTGTAATTTTGTCATAGCAGCCAGATTTCCAAGTATGAAATTGCCCTTGCGTTAAAATATTTACCATGAGTAAATCAATAACTAACGAAGCAAATGAATACAACTAATATCAGCAATGATTAAATCACAGTATAAAATTTTATATTTTAGAAGAATGTTAATTTTGTTATTAATCTGTATAATTATTAATTATATTATGATATTGTGGAATTAAACGAATTTACGTTGGAAATTCAATTTCTTTTTAAGAAATCACTTTAATAATTAAAGGGCTTCCATAAAAGTCTAAGTCTCGTATTCAAGATAATATAAGCCTTAAATTAAGGAAATGGGAATATATCCCCATCCCCTTATAAAGGGATTCATATTAATTTAAAATAGGAAAATGTACGGGATGAATTTAGATGTTACTAGAGTTTTAGAAAGGTAATTTTCTCTTTTGTTTTTTTTATTAGTTTCATTTAGAAAGTAAAACAGAAAGTAAAACAATATGTGAAGGAATGATATTTTATTTGTATATGATAATTATTATTTCCACAATTTTGAATTTCTTTCTAAATTAAATAAATTATATCTAGGATAATTATCATTCTTATATATATATATAAAAGAAGTTAAATAATTAATTAATAAATATTAATTAAGTAAAAATATATGTATATATAGTAATGTATTTTGACAATAATAAATATTGATTAGTGCTAATAAAAGTGTTTTTACGTATTAGTTATGTTTTTGTCCTACGTGTTAATCTAGGGCATGGCATTTTATATATGTAAGCATTTTTATTAATTTTTTACTGTCATTGAGAGTACCTTGTTTCTATGTGATTATTTCTTTAAGTTTAATTTTCAAAAATAAAAATGTGATATTATGTCAATGTAAGAGCATGATATAATGTTCTTTATTAAATTTTGGAAGTTAAGAGGTTAGGGTTGGTGTTACCTGTCCCTTTAGTTAACAATGAAGTTATTTTAAATAGGATTAATTTTCGTCTATCATTATAATGATCATATTACTACTAGTTTAGGCTTAGAGACCATATTGTTGAATTATGGTTATATTACTATCATTTCACCTAGAAATCAAGCTATTATTTTATTGGAAAGATTTACTTATAATTAAATGGCGGTCAAATATAATAAATTTATAATTTGATTATAGTATGAATTTTAATTAAAAGGTATGAGAGAATATGATTTGATGTCATTGTTTTCGTTTTATCATTGGTCATTATCAATCCTTTTCATAAATAAGTCGATGTAGGGTTGTACACTAGAAATGTGATATAGGCATATATTTTTATGGAATAGTAAGTTAGTAATATATGGTTTTTTTAATATATCATTGGGGTATTAAGTTTTAAGCATTAGTCTATTTAATTATGACTCGAGGAATGGTCAGATTTCCAATCAACTTAGGATTAAATCTCTATATTTATTTTCCTTTGATTTGAAGAAAAATGAATTTTTGGATTGTTACTGGGAATCTTTCCACTTAGTCTGCCATGACAGTTATTATGTCAATGACTATTAGACTCATAATTAGGATAGTATTCATCTTTCAATTCAATAATGCATTATACTAAAATGATTGGTTCTTTGAACTATAGCTAAGCCCTATAAAAGGGATAAACAAGCCTTGATGTGAGTTCTTTGGTAACCCTAGTATTTGTGTACCCTTCAATTGGGAGTATATGAAAGTTGGTGTTATAGGCTTCCTGAGGCATTGGGTAACGAGTTTATGTTGGATTTCTTCGTTTTTATTTTGAAATGTTTAATTTAATTAATAGTTTTTGAAATCTTGTAGATGCTACCTTATTTGGTAGTTTGCCTCTTGTTATGGATGTATGACGAGATGGTCCATGCCTCACATTTGTACTTGGACTGGTAAAGTTTGGTGTTTTATGTTTGGTACACCCTAATTGTTGTAAGTTTTGTATTAGGACCATGCGAAGATACTCTCCTGCAGTATCCCCTGCTTTTCCTTCGTATGCCTCTGGAAGCAGTTACCTTGTAGGTGGTCATTGAGATTGTCGTATATTATGTTTTGGTTGACCTTGTGATTAGGTCTTGTGATCATTTTGCTTGTCTATTTTGGTTGTGGGTCCTTTCTTGTCATCTCCTAGCACGGGGGGTGGACCTTCGGGTCCACGTGGTCGAGTGGAACGTGCTATGCACTCCATTGGGTTCCCAGGATGTGTTCGCAATGCAGGAGCGGATGCAGAGTTCCAGAGCTTCACTTGGTTGAAGATTGCTCCTCATTTTATACCTTATTCTCCATTAATGTATTTATTCTTGTACTTGATGTACTCTTCCCATTGTTATAAGGGAAGCATTACATAATGTATTAATGTAATCATGATGTGTTGTATCTTTGGAAATATGCTCCACAAATGTATTTTGGAACTATGAATTGAATTGTAATAAAATGATGTATTGTTTCCTCTCTCTTGTTTATGGATGATTGTATGTTATCTTTATGTAATCTTGGTTTATATTCGCTTTCGTAAAATTTTATGTTTCGTAATGACCGTTATGTGTACCCCAAAGGATGTAGATAACCTTGTAAATGCATAGTTGCTCTTCTTGTAATGTATGCACATATTCATCTTATGCAATGTTTCTCTTTCAAAAAAAAAAAATTAGTGCAGTATTTTGTTGTCCTTTGGGGTGCATGGACTTTGACTCTACAATCAAGGAGTATTCTTGCTCATACCAAACATACAAAAACCTTGTTAGAGTGTATGGGTTAGAATTTGAGAGCATTTTGGACTAGTACATAGAGAGGTATGAGGAAATAAACCTGCAAGGCCACTTAAGTTGCTTGAAAAGACTTTCACACACACAAGGAAAGTATGCACCATTGTAGTATTGCAAAAACATCCAAAAAAACAAAGTAGATAGAAAATCAATTATCAATGCCCCATTCCTTCCTCTCTAAATCCTAATGGACATCCTCGATAGATCCTGGGAATGTGACAATAAGATAAATCAAAAAGATAAGATCATAAAAAGATAAACAATGTTGCATCACTTGCCATAGGTTTTTTTATGTTTTAGGATGTTATCCATCGATTTTGTCTATTGTAGGAATGTTTTATCTGTTAAGACATGTGTCAGGATGTTGATGATGATTCTCAAAAGGTAGGGTAGTTAACACTTAGGCATTGTTTTAGTCTGATGATGATCTAGTCATTTTTTTCCTTTGCTTGGAAGTTTTGGATTTTAGTGTTTGCTTTGTTTGTTGATTGTGTTTTCAAAGGTTGAAGGCGATGATTATTTATAATGGATGGAAGTTTGTTGTGAATAAGTGATAATGGAGATGGGTTTTTTTTTTTTAATGTTTTTGTGCTTTTTGAGGTTATTTGATGTTATTTTTGGTGTTTTTCAAAAAATAAAAATAAAAATTTATTAGTATTTTTTATTTTCCACATATTAGAGCAAGAGGGACACCTAAAGGGACTAGCCTAGGGCCTCGAAGGCTAATCAAATATTAGCCTTGCCTACATTATACATGCATAGTTTGACTATTTTGACTCAAGCACTATTTTTAGGATTTTGATGTTTTTTGGATGTTTTTGGAT
Organism: Sequoia sempervirens; assembly: GCA_007258455.2. NCBI lineage: Eukaryota > Viridiplantae > Streptophyta > Pinopsida > Cupressales > Cupressaceae > Sequoia > Sequoia sempervirens. Next base: position 203 of record VDFB02336752.1, on the reverse strand, counting down.
TTTGATGTAGACCATATGGATGAATGATAAAGAGATATCAATATGTAGGGATATCAATAGTATTTTGAGATATTTTTGATAGGCTGGCTAAAATTGATTAATCTGATTAAGTAATTTTTGATAATGATAACATTATTAAGGATACACAATAATGAAAAGATAGTGTTGTCAAGATAGGAACAACACAAGAATTGGGAAGGATA
>VDFB02336751.1:0-22038 GCA_007258455.2 Sequoia sempervirens | reverse complement strand
TTAAATAAATTTCTTAATTTATTTAATTTTCTTAATTCATTATGTCTTCTTGATTATTAAATAAATGAATTTTATTTATTTATTTAATATGCCACTAATTCTCATAATTAAATGGATTTATTAATTTATTTAATTATCGGTCATATGCTCTAAATTAAATAATTATGTTTAATTATTTAATTACCTAATTTAACATTTCTCTCATTTTAAATAAATTAATTATTTAAACTGATCTCACTTTATTAACTGTCACTTCATTTTGGTAAATAATCTGAAAATTGATTATTTATTGTCACACAAAATCCATATTTTGAATTAATTTAATTCAAAATGGTAATCTTCTTCCAAAAATCAAGTAATTGAAAAAATTATTGATTTTTCAAATGTACTTTTTCAATTCAACTTTTATCCTCTTGATTTTTCAAATCTTACAAATCAAGTATTCTTTATCTTTTTGACTAATTGTCACATTTATTCTCAACCGTCGATTTGATTTTATCAAATGACATCTTGATCACTAATTTAATGATTTTTCCCTAACCCTAATTAGGGATTGTCACATGAAATCTTGTCCACTAATTTTGGGCTTTGTTAGCTTTCAATCTCATTCGTCCATCCAAAATTGCATTTTCTATAAAATGCCAATTTTCCCACATTCTTAGGACCACTTCGTTATTCTGACATATTTATAGGCATAGTCTTTATTTTTTCATTCAAATCCTTCAAAGATTTTTTAGGAGATTTTCATAGTCAAAGATTTCTCACACACTCGATCTAAGTGTAATACTTACATTTGTAGCAAGTTAGAAGGTACTATGGAGGTGAATCATGGAAACTTCACGAATCAGCTGGTATAATCTTTCTATTTGTTTTAGCTTTCAATGCATTTCATAGTTTCTTTGGGTTTTGTTTACTAATCTAATCTCCTAACCCTACTTGAAAAATACCCATTGATATAATGAGTTTTTTATATATCCGAATGAACATTCAGTGCTTCACAGTTCTTGCAGAATGACATCTATATAATTGTTGATATATACTACTAGTGTTAGTGATAGGTTAAATTGGAAATTAAATTCCCATTGTACAATTTAATATGTTTGTTTATTGTTTATGCAAGCGAAAAAATTTCACTCACCACAACATATAAATTGTATATTGGTGAACTTTGGAATACAAAGAATTCTTTGTAGCACCAATTTTTTTTAATTTTCCAATATAATCTATCGCTAACACTTGTCTTCCTTCCAAGTGGTTGATATATTTGAGGAAAAAAATTTGAAGAAAACAAGGATAGGTGGATTGAGAAGGACTCTTCAGGAGACATGAAGCTTATCCACTAAATATAGGTGATTCTAGTTGTCATAGCTTGAATTGCAAGTGCATTGGTCAGTTAAACTTCCAAAATTTATTCAGAATTAAGAAGTTATGATAGTTTTATACATGAGATAATTACTGTGGCAAATGCAAATAATTTCCAATTGAATTTTTTATTTTGCATAAAGAAAAATAGTTATGTGTTTGATATGAAAACCCTACACGCAAAAAAATCATTTTATTTTGGCATCAATGAAAACCCCTTTTCTTTAACCAATAGTCATTCAATGCTTTTTAGAAAACCCATTTAACCATTGTTCAATGCTTCACAGAAACCCATTTAATAGTCGTGCTTCACAGTTACTACATAATGGAAAAATGACACATACAATGGCAGATATACATACATGTTGGCTACCCGCCACACATTTTGAATGTGTTTCTCTAATTTAGCCTCCATTGTGTCGCAAATGAAATGTCGCAAATGGCAGCTTTTAGCTCTCTGAATGCAACAAAAATGTAGACAAAAAGCACCTACGTACATATAAAAAAACAAAATTTTTTTTACTCTGGTTCAGCCACCTACAACTCCATTTTCCTTGCATGTGCCTCCTCTCTCCCCACCCACCAACCTAGAAAATGAAAATGTGGAAAATGGCAATGTTAGGTGTGTTTTCTCTAGCTTTTTGACTTTCCCATTGGGCTGTGCATCTTTTTCTGGCGATGCCACCTAGAGACATGTGGCTAGCCATTCGTTAACTCTTTTTCATTAGTGCCTTTTTTCCATCATGTGGCATGGGGTATGGGGGGTATGATATCATGTTACATACACAAGTGCTTTTTGTCTACGAGTCAACTTCTCCCATATGTAAGAAGTATTGTTATTGGAAAACACTCTATGTTGTGGGTTTTCTCATTCTGTAGGTTGAAAGAGAAAGGTTGGAGAGTAGGTGGGGGAGATGAAAAACCAATGAAATTGAGGTGAGGGTTTTGTAACCGATTGGGTTGTCACTTGTAAAGGGTTTTAAAACAATGTGTGGGTTATAGATTTCAAAAAACCAATGTTTTGCAACCTAGAATTTTACACAACAATATGAATATTTGTCTCGAAAGTCTTTTGTTATTTAGACCATAGGAATGCAATGAAATGCACTGTTTTTAAATACCCAGTATTTTCCAACAAAAAACTTTGTATGATTGAAAATTGGAAAACATAGTGGGATGTGAATGCATGATTTATGAAACCTTCAACCCAAACAATGTTGTAAAACCCTATATGGACATAGCTAATCTCCCAATAAAACACACCTATGTACATATAAAATGCATAAAAACATACATAACAACATACATAGAAACACACATAACATGAGGAGATGGCATAGTGTAGGGCTCGCCAAGACGGATAATAAAAGTGATGAAACCAACATACGAGAGGAAATGTCATGGAAAGGACAGTGAGGAGGTGTCCTATCTCATTGAATTATGCCTACATTTTTTTCCTTGTGTAAGAAGCTATCCATTCACTATGGGAGGGAAGGGAATTATTGTGATTAAGACATGTGTTTTACATTGTAACAAGCACTATTCTTGGAAAACACTTTGTGTTCTTAGTTTTCTCATTCTATAGGGAGTTGTAGGTTGGGGATATATAAGACTATCCAAATTCACCTGAGGGGTGAGTAACAAATTGGATTGTTACTTGTAAAGGGTTTGAAAATAGTATTTGGGTTGCAGGGTTCATATGTTTGGAACAAAAAATGCACATAATAGTTGCAGGATGGAAAACACATAGTGTTGTGACTCACTTCTCAATTCATGTTCAATGACCACTTTATATTATGCAGTCTGTGACAATAATAGTTTGGTTGTGTGTTTATAATTTGAATTCTATTTATGTTAATATGAAATATACCAGTAGGCCATGCCACCCTAAGTCTTATTGCTTATGGTAGCTTGCTCATAAATGAAAGAAAAAGGTTGACATTTAAATCATTTGAGGTCAACTTTTTTCTCATCATGGATACTTTCAAATGAATAATCGTATTAAATGCTATTTGCAACAATAAAAACGGCATTTCACTATCTTCATTTGATTGCAAGAAAAAAATGCTCACATTATTTGCAGTGTTGGAAAATACACTGTCCCTTATCAATTATTTGCTTTTCAAAATTTTTTGTTTCCTACGCACCAAGAATGTAAGGAAGTCCACCTTAAAATTTTGTTTCTTATGATTGAAAAGCTATATGCTTGCTTACAATATATGGTGCAATAAATTTTGGAACTTTAACTATCTCGTAACACTTGCAACTTTTTTACATATTATAGGCAACTGCATATGCGTACTTGGAATGGGAAAGTGGAAGAAAGTGGGAGAAAGGGTAATTTTGAAATCTTCTTTTAATGTGTATTTTGATATTTTGAATGAATTGGTTGCATGTATTTGAATTTGATGTGATGTTTACATTCTTGGAATTAGAGGGTAAGGATGGAGAAGGAACTGGTGGGCGTGACCAAATTAGTGTACATTTGGGACAAGAAAATGTTCCTCGACAGGGTAGCAAGAAGAAAGGGTGCCTGGGGAGGAGATCGTCTTCTTGGGAAGGAATATTTGAGAAATAGGAAACTCCCACTTTCTCGCACTTTCCATTTTAAAGTGTAACGCCCGTCGTACAAACCCCAGAGAACACACACAATGTGAATAATTTTTTTTAAATAATTAAATTAAGCATGTAATAACATATGACCATAGTCACATAGCACATTACATAAAATTAACACACTTAGTTCTCTGGGGCACGCGAGGTTACGTCGCAACAACTAAACGGAAATAAAGATAAAGATTACAACAATATCATTTATAATGATAACCAAGGATAAGGATACATCTAATAACCATGATGCAAGAATAATAAACATCGCATAATTACATCCATGATAAATCTCTTAATAAAGATACAAATGATTCTAACTATTACATCATTGTTTTAATGTTACATTACAATCTCTGATAATTGAATTACATTGAATTTTCCCCAAACATGTGGGATGCTACAAATACAATGAAATCTAAAATACAAAGTGAATACTAGTACAACTCCAACTGTGGAAATGTTGAGAAGACAAGATGCTGATGGGGAACCCAATGGGTGCGGAGCACGTTCCACCCAACCATGTGAATTACAAGTAACTCACCCCCCGTGCTCAGAGGTGACGAGGAAGAGAACCAGACCATGAATGTCAAACCGACTCAACAACAACATGATACAAAACAAGTACAACCCAAAGCATACAATGAACAACCATCAACGTTCACAAATCACATAACAAGTTAAAACTAAGAACTCATCACAATAACATGAAGTACCACCAATTAACAATCATGAAACAAATTCACAAGAATCAAAAGTATCATAAAGATACAATATCCAGAAGAATCGAAACAACATCCAAAATACATTTCCAAATAAATCTGAAACAATAAAAAGAACATGATTCCATATAAATCTAAAACAACCATTAAGTACACAATTCCAGAGGTACAAGAAACAAGGCAAATAGGTGTCAAGTGGAGAGGGTCATTGCATAGCTCTCATGGGATCCCCTGGCACTTCCTCCAACTGAGGCGCCGACACCCATCTATGGATTCCCTAGCCCTCAAAAACAACATAAAGATACAATATCCAGAGGCAGCTACAAACAAAGCACAAGGGTGTCAAGTGGAGAGTGTCATTGCATAGCTCTCATGGGATTCTCCTGGCCCTTCCTCCAACTAAGGCGCTGGCACCCATCTATGGATCTCCTGGCCCTTCCTCCTAACTGAGGCACCGGCACCATAGGGTAGCTAATGCAGAGCCAATAATCTCTCATGAAGTTGAGACTATGGCTTTACCAACCACGGCCTTCTCAGTCTATAACTAGTCTATGGTAGCCCTAATGCATAGCCGAGGAATCTAGTGTTTTATTATCTTGTGTTTTTTAACTACCCAACCCCCTAAATTCTATTGTTTAGGTTATCACTTGTTTAACTACTCTTTCATGGGTTATCCTAAGCCCTTCCTCATCCTGAGGCACCGAGGCCCACGAAGAGCTACTCTCCCTATGACCCCTAACATAAATCAAACCTAGGCAAGGGTTGAACTAAAACATATAAACATAATACTCAAAACAGGCTCATGCGAGGCATTAACCCTCTCGCGATAACTCATAACCAAAAGATCTTACAAACCGTTCAACCCTTCCTAACATAAACCATTCAGTTTCAATTTCCAAAAGATTAGATTCCAGATGAGAATAACATTCAAAATAAACAAGCCTCTGGAACAAGGGTTCTCAATAAACAACAACTGAATCACAAATACACAAGGTTCCCACACCGCAACAAGAATAAAGGAAAACCATAATCAAAATGCACAATAAAGACTGACAATCCATAAGATTTCACAAATTAACAATAACATAATCCACATTTCATCAAGAAAAACAATCCACTTTCATCTATTACTTGCACTCAGTTTCCACAACCAAATTTACCATAAATATTTTATATTAAAATAATTTTACCCTATTATTTAATTTTATTTCAAATAATTCACACCACCTAATATTCCTTTTAAAATAAAATAAAATAAATAATTATAATAAAATTAAGCAATATATATATATTAAAATATATAAATATATATATTTAGCCACACTGATCATATAATAATGCAAACAATTCATGCCAGTTAACATTTATATATACAAAATTATTTATAACCAATTAAATTTCATTTTAAAAAAAAACTTTATAAAGAATTATAATATACATATGAACTGAAATTTGAAACCGAAATTAAAATAAAATTAAATAAAGAAAAAGAAACATAAAATAAATCAAAACTTGCCATGGCTTATTAAAGCCTGTCACGGCTGGTACAGCAGCCTTACGGCTGTTGTACGCAGCAGTCCTACGGACTGTTGCGCATAGCAGTTCGTAAGGATTGCTGTGGCTGTCGCGGCCCACTTGGGATGGCAATGTCTATAGGGGTGACAATTTGCACCGCATGGCATCGATGCCCATCTACTGCCATCCATCCTGACATACCTGCTATGCTTCCCATGGCCGTAGCTCCTAACCTGACATACCTGCTGTGCCAGTGTCGTATCTGCCAGTCCTTGTCAGTCCTCATTCCATACACCCTAGACTTTCGTGCAGTCCATTCGCCCTAGGCTTCAGCTCATAAACAAAAAGTGGATCTGTTGAGAATACTCTAGAAACTTTTGAAACAATGTCAATGAACAGAGGCGTGCACAGGGAGTAGTAATAAACATAATGGACTGTTGAAAGCGCTTTAGAAACTCTCAGGAAAATGCAATGTGATTCGAGCGCAGCGCTCAATGATATGGAAATTCAACAATGCATGGACAATAGAATGCATAGCAAGCAGAGAAAAGGGTTCGAGGCCACAATTCATGCTCAGAGGAAACAGATTGCAGAGTGGCCACCATTGAAGAAATGCAAGAGCTCGACGAATGAAGGGAGTGCTATGACCACAGAGTATGCACAAAACGCACTCAGCAGATTCATCAAAAAGTCTTGAGGAACCTTCAAGCTTGTGCGACAGGAAGGAAACCTCGTGCAAGTGCAGAGCTCGAGCATTTTGCAGAAGCAACGAAGAGGTTAGGGCAATGAAAATGGAGGAGATAAAATAAACGGTCATAAATAAACATAAAATGCAGCCAAATCTCAACCACACCCCACCAAGTCGCAATTCCAACATGCTCATGGGTTAATCCTCGAGAAATTGCGAGATTTCACCACATGGCACAGTGGGCCCAGCTGGAGTTTGAAGCAGATGATGATTTAACAGGTCAAATCACGCGCCAAGGGAAGCATAATTTATCCTCACAAAGAAAAGATTATGTTTGCTTCAACGCATAATTACTAACATACCTTGTAATACGTTATAGTTTACTCATATTTTTTGGATAATGCGATACAACATTCATAGATTGGAACCTCAGCCAACCATAAACGATTAAGCTTTGTTCAAGAATGTAAAGGTTTCATTCTTTTAACCTTTTGACATGCATTATGAATAGTGGAAGTATAGGTGTATGTTACATTACTTTAGGGATTTTCTTGAGTTCTTTTAAAGTTTATTTAGTGAATTTCATTTTACATCCTATCAATTTGAAGCAATCCTATTAAAATCATTAGTGGTTTGCATCAGTAAAAAAAAATTTAGTGAATGCACGGATTTGAAATATCCTTTCTTTTTATTTTTTTGTTACATTATATTTGATAGCCATGTCATTGTTACTAAAAGTCTCAAGATATCACTTCTTGTTCCATCTTTTTTTTATTTTTTATTGAATTTAATATATATATATATATATATAAATAAAATAACAAATATAAACATGTTGCATCATTATCTTAATGAAATGATAGTTTTAATGTAATGAGATTCATAAAATTTAAATTATCACATTGATATTAACATTAATGTTAATTTTAATTTTAATTTGAATACAAATTATAACACTAACACTCATCTTAATTTTAAGATTGACATTAATTTTAATTTTCCTACTAACGCTAATTTCAACACTAAATATAATACTAACACTAATTGTAATTCTAGCATATATTTAATTTTAAATTAAATTTATTAAATATAATAAAAATAATAAGTGAAATAACTAAAGTTGCCAAAATTTAGAAAATTAAGTATAAAAGAAATATTCTAGTTTACCATTTCATGTAAAAGTAAGTTTCTAAATTAATATATTTTAAATTAAATAAAAATAATAAATAAAATAGTTAGAATTTTTGAAATTTTAAAAATAAGCATAAAAGAAACATATTCTAAATTTACTATTTTATCTAAACCTAAGTTTCTAAATTAATATATCTCTTGATGTTTTTAAATAGATTACCACACATAAAAAGGAGTTTCTAAAATCTTAAAAATTAAGTATGAAAGCTTTCTTAAATTTACATGAGTTTCTAAATTAATATACTTAAAATTAAAAAATATTGAAATTTTTTAAAAAAGAAAAAACAATATTTGACGTCATTGCAATTTTTTTAATAATAGAATAAAAATAAAATTGTAAAAAATAAATATTCTAAATTTACTATTAGACATAAAAAAAAAATTTAATACTTTTAAAAAATTGAAGATATTTGAAAAAGAAAAAATCATTCATATTCCATTTTATTCAAAGTCAATGTATATCTATAAAAAATAAATAAATAATATAAATTTAAGTTTTACTAAAATCATACAAAAATATAGGAACCTAAATATGCAATCTAATATAAAGGTTTTTGATAATAAGTGCACATCCGAAATCAATTTAAAATTACACATTTAAATATAAAAAATATTTATTAAATTTATTAGTACACATAAAAATTAATTTAAAAAATATATATTTAAAACTAGTGTATCTATCTTTATTTTATTAATGTAATTAAAAAGTATATCTACACTTAAATTTACCATATAATTTAAAAGTAATTTATATAACATTATTATTATCTATGTATATATTATTATTTAAACATAGCTTATAATTATGATTACAATTTAATTAGGGATAGCCCAGATCAATTAGGATTACAGTTGAATTAGAAATAGGGTTAGGGATCAATTATGATTAGAGCTCAATTAGGGTTAAGGTTATGTTAGGGTTGAGATTCTTGATTAGGGTTTAATTATGGCAAGTGTTAGGGTAGGGTTCGATTAGGGTTAAGTTTAGAGTTATAGGATATAGCTTAGGATAAAAGTTAGGGTTATGGTTGGGTTAGGGTTGCGACTCAACGAGGATTAGGGTTAGAGTTCAATTATGGTTAGTGTTAGGCTTAATGTTAGGTTAGGGTAAAGGTTCAACTAGGGTTAGGTTTTAATTATTCCATGGATCATATATGAATATAGGCCGATTATTCTAGCAACACTTGGAGAGCTATGCAAAGTTGGAGAAATTGGCTGCGTGAATGAAGGTAGCACCCTAAAGAACCATAGCTTTGACCATGGTGATAAAAATTAAGGCAGGTTTTGGTAAGTGAATGCATTTTGGTAGTACAAAATGAACATGTGATAAATGTATCTATTTGAAAGGACACTTGCCTTACCTAATCCCGAAGGGAACGAAAAGAAATGGAGACATTTGGGAGGTTTCCATAAAACATTATAATTATGTAGAAGTGTTCATAACAACATATTTTGTAAGAGAATAAGAGAGAATGTATCTCTCTATAATAAGATTTTGAGTTCTTAATATATTAGATGTAATTTTCTTGGATGTAATTGTGCCTGTTTATTTGGATCCAAGTTTCGAATCACAATAAGATATCTCACAAAAAACCAAGGAGTTTCACCACCAAACAAAAGAGAAACACAAATTAATCTTCTCATTGTTAACCTTAATGAGGATTTTACCCGCCTGAAGCAAAAACCTCATAACTTTCTCAAAATTTAATGATTTTTAATGAAACAAAATGAGTTTACAAGTAGACTCATGTGGCTATCTTCTATAATGGAGGAGGAAAGTTTTATGATATAAAATGTGGCCATACAATGGCTTGCAACTTTGAAAACATAGAAAAATTCACCTAAAACTAAGTATTTTTATTGATTCTTTAATCATACACCTTCCCCAGACCTTCCTTGACCTTTGAGATTGATCAAATGCCTTTAAAAAGAATTTCCAATGCCTGTAACTAACTACCTAACTACTTAACCTTCATATTCTCCAATTTGGCATTTTGTTGCATTTTTTTTTACAAATTTTAATCACCATTTTACTCTTGTTTCATGGACTTGAGAGTTCAACAGAAAGGCGCCATAATAAATCTTCTCTTAGACATTAAGATGACAATGTAGCACCCAAACAATAAGAAAGACACTATCTAACAACAGACTTAGTAGTGATCTAAATGTAGTTTGAAAATGAAGAATTTGACAATTTGAAGAACAACTGAGATCAGTTAACAATTTTATAGAATACATCGAGTCTTGATAAAATAAGCAAAGATAATGGCTGATGAATTCTAAAAATATAATGCAATATAAAAACTACCTTTTGTGACTAAACAATTTATGTTGCCTTTGTGACCAAACCAATAGAACCGAGCCTTCAATGAATTACAAAAATGTATGCAAAAAGGTATCACCAGAAATGTACCAAACCAAATTGAACCTTGATGATCATTAAATACATAATACCTCAGAACATATGCCAACACTATAAGTGTCAAAATCAACCCTTCACATCAATGCCAAAACCTATGTCAAAGGGGTCAACAAAAAATATATTGTATATATAGACTTTTATATATATAATTGTAGAATAATTCTCTACACATATATACAAAATTGGCATTTATACCAACTCAAAATGTTTTTTTACAAAATGTTACATATGCCATCTCAAGATCTACATACCAAGTGTATGTAGAATAACTACACATTCCAATAGTCCAATTGATCTTATGTCTCAGACAAATCTTACATTTGTGGTGGATCATCAAAATCTAGCCTCCTCATGCCACTTGATGGATGAAAAGTTGACTACACAATAAAAATTCAAAACATAAATTTGATTAATTAGCTAAATGGTAAATAAATTAGACCACCAAATAAAAACTTATCTATAATTTAGAAATTTAAAATTACCATATTGTTGCCATCTTTACTTTGCATTACATCCATTGTTGTTGCTTCTCAGTTAAGATCAATAGAAAATGGTAACATATGTTGTTGGGTGTTTTGTTGATCATCTAAAGCCACAATAACATGCACATTTAAGACATCAACATAGAAAAAAATAATTTACAAATTAAAAACATAAACTTGATAGAAGTGTGTTCTATAATTTTTATACCATCTCCACTTTGCACTATCTCCATTGTCATTTCTTGGTTAAGATCAATAGAAAAAGGTAACATATATTCTCTACTATTTTGTTGATCCTCTGAAGCTGCAATGACACACATATTTAACACATCAACATAGATAAATTTTTCAAGTGTAAAACTACCTTATGTAAATAATATAAACAATAGTAAATTTATAAAGATTAGAAACTTGATTAGAGAGTTTTCTAGTGAATTTTGTTCTTGTGGGAGAGTTCACGTCCAATGTGGAGGATCCTAATTTTAAGTGGTTTTTTGGCCTCGCCAATGGGATAGATAAGGATTTTATAATAAAGCATGCTCTCATTTGTACACAATAGTGCATAAATATGAAAAGGAAGGGTAAGGATTGTATGAAAATTTTCTTTCAATATGTGTTTGTAAATAATTAATAAAAAAGCCTTGAACCTCATCTTATTTTAATGTGAAACTCATATTAGTAATCAAAACTTGAAATCTTAACATATAATCATGAACTAGTTAGTATTTTTCTTTCTTGCATTGCATAATTTTAGAAACATTTGTCATGGATTCAATGTCATAATGAGAATGTTCAATATATTAATAGAATGAGGCAATAAATAATCATGTGAATGCTTGGTCATTCAAGCTTGTTGGAAACAATCTAGCAAATAACTTGTCCTTATGAAAATAAGTAGCATGAAGTTTACAAGGATTATAATTCTATTAATGGATTAGATCTACCATTATACTTATAAACATGGTTCTAGAAATCTACTTGGTGAGGGAAAGGGAGAAATACCATATTTTGAAGGATTATGTAATATTCCATTACTATAATCTCTTTTTAAATATTTTCTCATAATGATAAATATACCATCTAGATTTTCAAACATACTCATGGTGGAGTACCAATAATGTGAAATATCATGCTCAACATGTCCAATAGCTTGACGTGTACATAAATCACTAGTACTAGTAGGGGAGGATTAAGAGATAAATCACTAAATAGTTGCACACAAGCTAAATAAATAATCTAAGAGATCTTTACATAGTTCTCTTACTCAATGAATGTATACTCCATGTGTTTTTTCAATATGATATGTAAGAGAAGGTACTCCACAATTACACAAATATATATCATATAAAGGCATAAAAGGATTTGAAGGAGAAACCATTGTTATAAAAAAGGCATATAACATCATGATATGCATGGACATATCTATGAGACTCCCAAGGAAAGGACACCAAAATGTGAAGAACTAGAACTATGTGTAACATTTTATAAGAGTCATGAGCATTATTATTAAAAAATAAAGAATTGTCACCATGATAGTGACTTAATATATCATCAATATAGCATGAGCAACATGAATGACAAGAAAGAATACCAATCGTGTATGAAGGTAAAACATGTGTATTAGAGAAAGAGAGACACATGTAGGAAAACCAATAGAGGTAAAAGGAAACTTTTTTGAGATGTACAAAATATATGCTTACTAGAAAATATCACCACATGAAGGAATATCCCTAGATATACTATGGGAGATGAGATGCACATAATATATGCTTACTAGGAAACATCACCATATGAAGGAATACACCTATATGTATTATGGGAGATTAGGACTAAAGTATCGCCATCTTTTATCTCATGAGATGAAGAATCATGACGAGTCATGGAGATAAATAAAGTAAACTCCTCTAATATAGATAGGAAGGCATGCATAAGTCTAAAAAGGATGGAACATTTCTCAAATACTCTACAATTTTATGCATGAAACATGTAGGATCATTTATGTCATAAAATAAGGCAAAATAATTAAGGATAAAAGGACGAGAATCAAGAAAGAATGAAAATACCTCATAATCCATGATGTATGCATGAGGGAAATCCCAAAATAAAAATTCATAAGGATCCATGGTAAATGATATAATAATGAAACTCAATCAATCAAAAGATGGGATGGTGGTGATGGGATATATATAAAATAATGAAAGCCCAAGACTCTAATAAAATCTAGAATAAATGACATAGTAATAAAAATATCAAATCTAAAAATTATAGATATAAGAAAAGTAAAAACCTTAAGGTAAAATTTTAGAAGGTTTTGAGTGTTGGGTTCATTTAAATTTGAGGAAATACAATTCATCTTTGTACGAAAAATTAGGTTTAAGGAACATAACAAGAAATAAAATTGAATTAATTTGATTTAAAGTTACAATAGTTCATATCATAGAAATTAAAAGAAATAAAGATACAAGTTGATTTTAGAGTTCAAAAGTTAGCTATCTACTACTTTGATGATAACTTTTGAACTAACTCAAAATCACTTATTCTTAATCATGTAAGAAATAAAATAAAAAATATATTATATCATTCTTAAACTTAATTAGATCAAATTCACAAATTATAAAAATAATCTAGATTGTATGAAAAATTCATTAATTTGAACCTTATACACAAATCTAAATTTGTAGTTACAAATATTCTATGCATATAACTCCACAGAAAAATTATATGCCTATAGCTCTAAGTAGAATATACCAAAACATATCTGACTGCCCTATTTTATCATCTTAAGATAAGTAAGCTTTCCTTAAATTATTTGAACCTCAACTACTATATTATAAGCTCTATATGGTGGCACTTCCCTAGGATTAAAAATGGGATTTTAAAATGATACAATTATCTCTTAGGAAAAATGTGGATAGGCCAATATGATAAAAAAATAAAAAGAATGCACATTTAGTAAAAAAATACCCAAACTAATGTGAGGAGCAGAGATTTAAAACAAAAAAATTAGATAAAATATCATTGGATACCACTTAGGAGAATTTGGAGCTTACAAGCATAGGGACAAAAATACTATTCTATGTCTAGAAGCTATCATAGGATCCCACTCCACGAGGGTTTTGTATTTATCCCTGCAACCTTGACATAGAAGTACTCTTTTCCTACCTATCATTGGATCCTACCCACCACTAGTAAATTTCTCTATCCTAAAAAACTATTTTCAAGGCTTAATCTACGCTCTTAGAAGATGCAAATCTACTTGCTAATTTCTCCCATTTTAGGTTACACATGACAAATGCAAGTTGACTTCCATTTGGGGTACATATAAATCTACCAAGTAGACATAATTTTACTTAGAGACAAAAGTAATGTGAATAATTGATAGTACTAAAGTGGGTTATTTTATTGATACATATTTAATGTAATTAATGACAAGTTTATATAATTATTTCACCATCTTAATAGGAATCTTTATAAAGTTTATTTGAATTAATTTTGTCTTGCACGTCCAAGACATTCTTTGTTAGTGGCAATGGAGTAGATCATAATCCACATAAGCAAATTAATACCACTTTAGTTGGTTTCAAATATGATGTTTGGATAGAGAGTGCTATTATCCAAGGTATGATAGTATTGGAAAATGCATATGACTTAGTGATTAGCGGTGAGTTGGAAAAAGGTTGTCTTCTAAACAAGATCAGCAGTGAGCTAGATAGGGCAGCAACAGTTTTCCATTCTTAAATTGATTTTGATTTAGTTGCTATCATTATTATCTTACTAGATTCAATATTGGCATATATAATGAGTTGAATTTATGGGGAAATGGTACCACATTGAGGAAAGGATGATTAACGACTTTAAGGAAGAAAAAGATAATGGTAACTTGATGTATTTGAATCCTTTGTTTGTGATCAAAGGTTTGCAGATTACTTTTGTTGGTTTAGAATTCTTTTCCAATTCCAATTGAGGTTTACAGATTACTTTGAGTTTGAAGGTTTTGTATTTAATTTCAATTTTGTGGTCATTTCTAAAAATCATTATATATTGTTTGCTTGGTTGTATCTCATATTATTCCCAACCATACCTATGGTTGCAACTGTATTAATTTGCTGATTTTAGTGATTATAACTGTTAGTCTAGACAAGGCCATCATAGATGCCCTGCCTCTATTTGTTTATAGATTGCCAAAATTCCACAACCTTTTCCAACATCCTCCTTACCTATGCCAAAATGGGAGCTTTAGAACAAGTTATTTCATGCAGGTAGATTAAAAAGTGTTGTCACCATAAAGATGGGAAAAATTCTTTCCGTGAGTCAAGAAAAATGTCATAGATAAAAAATTATTTCTTGTCCAAGTATAGTCCAGATTTTTTGCATCTGTTAAGGTTGAGTTTTTTGCATTTTCTTGAGTTTTTTTGATGAATCTCTGATTCCTTTTGGTTTCATGCTCACTTGGATGATTTAGGAACTTATATTTACATGAATTTAACCTTTTGAATGACCTGAATAATGTTGGGAATCATTTTCTTGTGTTATATTGCTGACTGTCCTCAAAAAATGCAGATTTTTCACTAGTTTTTGGTGGTTTTCATGGGTGTTTGATCCATTTCATGAAGGAATGATGTTGTAACCTATGAAATGGATCTTTTATAACATGTATAATACAAATATACCAAGATGACATGCAGGTAAGGAAGAATACTTAGGTGTACACTGTGTTTTTACAATGCAAAGTGCAGGAAAATGGAGGCTAAAGTGTAGCAGTAGAAGATCTACCTTAATAAGGGGTATATTTATGAGTTGAAGGTGTTTATATATGTTGATTTATTGGTGAAAATTCCAAGAGAAGGTTCTGAAAGTGTTGGGAAAGCTAATTTTCAAGAGGCCCTAGTTTTGGAGCAATTTAGTGAGTGTTTTGTGTTTGAGGGTGTAAAGGCTGTCATAGGTGCCTAAAAACTTGAAAATCCCTGGTTTGGGAACATTTTAAGGTACTGTTAAAAGTATTATGATCTGGAGTTGAGTTTGGAATAGGGTTGCTTTGAAAAAGAGGGCTAATTTGGCCTAGTTTTTGTGGAAATAGCAGGATTTGGGAAGTCTGATCCAAAACAAGTGCCATCAAGGTCTGGGTATGTTGTGTTGAGTCATAAACCACATCTAAAACAATCATTATTTTGGTAATTCCTTTGGGGAAGTTGTGAGTAAAATTAAAAAAACCACCACAGGAGGCCTAGTTGGGTTGGAAGCCTAGTCAAGGTGCAAAAAAGAGAGTTGTGCTTAAGACATAGGTTTGGGGATTTGTAAACATCCAAGATAAGTTTGTATGAGTCTATTAAGAGCACTCCTAGGGTTTGGGTCCATAAGGAAGCATATAAGTTATAAGTGAGCCATTGAGCCTTATTTCTATAAGGGTGTTTGAGAGTGCATTGTTGTGACCTTTGAAATCATTGTGTTGTTTTCCTAAAGTTCCCATTCCCTCTGCATCAGAGAGGTATCATAGCAGTGAGTAGGTCCTTTAGGGATTGAAGAATCAGCAATGGAACCAAAAAATCAACTAGCAAGAGAGTTGGAGGAGTTAAGGGAAACCTTGGAAAGGGAAAGGAGAGAAAGAAGAGAATAAGAAGCAACAAGAGAGCAGGAAAGAGCAAGGGAAGAAAGGAAATGGATAAGGGAGAGAGAGACTATGCAAGCAAGGATAAACAGCCTTGAGATAAATAGGAGAGAAGAACAAGAAAACCAAGAAGATAATGATGAAGATGAAGAGCATGTGAGGGTAAATCAAGAACCACCTGCAAGTGAGATAGAAGACCCTGAAGAAAGGAGGTTAGTAAGGTTGTTGAAAGTAGTATAAGGTCATGGAGGAAAGAGTTACATATATTTTACCATATTTAATTTGACAAATTCAAGCCAAATATGTTGCCTCACAACTATCTTTTATCAGATTTATCAATTCTTGCATCCAAGATTCAAAACCTAGCACCATGGCTAAATCAGGTATAACTTTCAAACCAAATTGAATCTCAAAAACCTAAATACATTTTTGAGTACCCATTTCAGCCATTAAAAACATATCTCATTTTTAGGTACACTTGTTTTGGAACATAGGCTTGTTGTCCGGACTTCTTTGCTACAAATTAGGTCAAAATAACCAGATATGCATGCAAATAGTCACTTATAACTTTCACAAATCCATAAATTAATCCAATCGATCCACTGAAAATTTATAGAATATCATTATAGAAATTTTCTCCAATTTTTAGAAAAATCCAACTGTTAAATTATGAGAAACTCGAATTTTATTGCAAACTGTTACCCTAGATCACAATTTAGACCGTGTTTACAAAAATTAGCATAACTTCTTTAAAAATGAACCAATCTGCATGAAAAAAAATTGGAAATGGAAGGTGATTGTTCCCTCTAACACTTAAAAATATTTATTCCATCATTTGAGGCCGTAAAAATCCGTACAAAGTCTGGAAACTGTGAATTTTCTGAAGAAAATTACAGAAAATTGTGCTTTCCATTATTCCATTTCAAAATTTCAATCACCCACAAGCTTATGAATGTACAAAGAGCCTTTTTAAAAACATTACAACATGAATAATTAGTTTCCAATTGATTTCCAACTTCCCACTAATGTTTAGTCTCCCTAACAACCTTTTTAACTCCCTAATTGTTGCTTTATGCAACTTTTACACTTTGATTGCAATAATTGTTGACATCATTACATATTTTTTTGAAAATTACTTTTAAATGACTTCTAAAAATGAAAAAATAAAATAATTTACAAAATATAATCATGGTGAAGGTGCTCCTGCACCACTTATGTATATTTTTCAATTGGATCTTATCATGACAAGGTGCTTTGTGATGTCATTCCAATGACTTGTGGTCATATCATCTTCGGGAGACCATGGCAGTATGCTAGGAGGACAGTGCATGATGGATTTCATAACACATATTTGGTGCATAAAGATGCTATTAGGTATAAGTTGGTTCATTTGCCTTTGGAGCAGTCTAATGAGAGTTTTGTGATCTATTTTGAGAAGAATTTGCAGGTGAAAGTGCAGGGTAAGACAGGGGAAGATACTGGTTGGTTGAAAAATAGTAAGTTGCAGCAGATATTTGAAGCACACAGTCCTAAAAATCAGAATTTGTGGGACTTGGACATTATTAAGGTTGGAGGCATTGAATGCCCTATAGTTGAGGGTGATAGAGGAGGTGTTCTTTCCCAAAGAAATCAGGGGATTAAGGGCAAAAACAGGGCACAAGATCAAACTAAGATCAAGCAGCAAAAAGGACAAACAAAACACAGTTTTGACACTAACATGTTGAGTGACATGAATGCAGGTTGGCAGAAAAGGAAGAAGGTAACTTTGGGAGATTTCATGCTCGGTAATCAGAAGGTGCAAACATATAGGAACAAGGAGTATTATGGTAGCAACAAGTTGGATACTTCTTGGGGCAAGAACTTTTTCTTTCTTGGGGAGAATGGTGCAGGAGCACCCAAGCTCTTCAAGGAACACTTCAAGAGACATGAGGATGCAGGGGTCATGAAGACCTATCAAGGAACTCAAAAATTTAATTATGACATTTTGAAGCCTATAATGACTTTTGAAATGGTTAAAAACATTAAGGGAGTCAAATGTCCTAAGGGTCTTGATAAGGACCATAGGACCAAAATGCATTGTAATTGGACAAATAATGTCCTAAGAGTCTAGATAGGTTTTTATTGTTTTAATCACGTTAATTAAGGTTGAATAATTCCATTTAATAGGTTTTAAGGATTTTTAGTTAGTAGGAGTTAATAAAATAAAAGCTGGAAAATTCAATTTTAAACTTCCAACTTTGTGCGGGAAAGTGATTTTTAGGAGTTTTAGCAACTTTAATGTAATAAAACCAATTCAAAATGGTTTGAGCAGTTGTGGGATGGGTCTATAACCCTAAAGGAATCATTTGTATGGAATTTTGGCTGCTGGTATGGATTTTGTACGGACTGCTACAGGAAGAAGCAAAAAAATAGCTATTTCTTGCATTTTTCTTGTGCTCTTTTGATGATTTATTGATTTCTATTGAAGATTTTTTTAGTAGGATGGTTTAGGGACTTGTATCAACTTTTTTTTAAGTCATTTGAATGTCCTGAAAACAATAACAATCAATTCTTTATATATTATTGCTGACTGTCCTAAAGAAAGTGCATATTTTTCACTAATTTTGAGGTTTTTCATGGATGTTTGATCCATTTCATGAGGGAATGATTCTGTAACTTGTGAAATGGATCTATTATAACATGTATAATATAGATCTAACAAGTTATTGTACAGGAAAGAGTGATTCTTGGGTGTACACCGAGTTTTAGCAAGGAAAAGTGCATGGAAATGGAGGCTCAGGTGTAGCAGCAGAAGATCTGCCTTAATGAGGGGTATATTTTTTGAGTTCAATATGTTTATATATGTTGAGTTATTGGTGAAAAGTCCAAGATAAGGTTCTAGAAGTGTTGGGAAAGCTAATTTTCAAGAGGCCCTAGTTTTGGAGCAATTTGGTGAGGGTTTTGTGTTTGAGGGTGTCAAGGGTGTCATAGGTGCCTAAAAACTTGAAAATCCTTGGTTTGGAAATATTTTAAGATACTTTTGAAAGTTTCATAGTCAGGGGATAAGTTTAGAGAGGGGTTGCTTTGAAAAAGTGGGCTAATTGGGCCTTAAATTTGAGGAAACAACAGATTTTGGTAGGTATGATCCAAAACAAGTGCCAGCAAGGTTTTGGTATGTTGTGTAGCATCACAAAATACATCTTAATCAGTTATTTATTTTGGGATTCCTTTAGAAAAATTTGAGTGAAAAGTAAAAAAAAAACCATTGCTAGAGGTCTAGTTGGGCTAGAAGCCTAGTCAAGGTGCAAAAAGTGAGTTTGTGTTTAAGTCAGAGGTTTGGGGCTTGAAACCATTCAAGAAATTTTTTTTTGAGTCTTTTAAAAGCTTCCCAATGGTTTAGGTCCATAAGTGAAGGTTTAAAGTCATAAGTGAAACTTTGAGGCTTATCTCCTGCAGGGTGCCTAGAAGAGGGTTTGAGATTGCTTCATAGAAAATCCTTCAAATCATTGTGTGTTTCCAAAAGTCCCATAGCCTCTGCATCATTTTGTGACTAAAAAATTTATGTTTCCTTTGTGACCAAACCAATAGAACTGAGCCTTCAATGAATTACAAAAATGTATGCAAAAAGGTATCACCAGAAATGTACCAAACCAAAATGAACCTCAATGATCATTAAATACAGAAGACCTTAGAATATATGCCAACACTATAAGTGTGAAAATAAACCCTTCACATCAATGCCAAAACTTATGTGAAAGGGTTCAATAAAAATTATATTGTATATAGACTTATATATATATATATATATATATATATAATTGTAGAATAATTCTCTACACATATACAAAATTGGCATTTATACCAACTCAAAATGTTACATATGTCATCTCAAGATCTACATACCAAGTGTATGTAGAATAACTACACATTCCAATAGTCCAATTGATCTTATGTCTTAGACAAATCTTACATTTGTGGTGGATCATCAAAATCTAGCCTCCTCATGCCACTTGATGGATGAAAAGTTGACTACACAGTAACAAGTCAAACCATAAATTTGATTAATTAGCTAAATGGTAAATAAATTAGACCACCAAATAAAAACTTATTTATAATTTAGAAATTTCAAATTACCATATTGTTACCATCTTTACTTTGCATTACATCCATTGTTGTTGCTTCTTGGTTAAGATCAATAGAAAATGGTAACATATGTTGCTGGGTGTTTTGTTGATCATCTAAAGCCACAATAACATGCACATTTGAGACATCGACATAGAAAAAAATAATTTACAAATTAAAAACATAAAATTGATTGAAGTGTGTTCTATAATTTTTATACCATCTCCACTTTGCATTGCCTCCATTGTCATTTCTTGGTTAAGATCAATAGAAAAAGGTAACATGTATTCTCTACTATTTTGTTGATCCTCTGAAGCTGCAATGACACATATTTAACACATCAACATAGATAAAGTTTTCAAGTGTAAAACTACATTATGTAATTAATATAAACAATAGTAAATTTATAAAGATTAGAAATTTGATTAGAGATAGGAATTGACTAATTTCCTATAAAGTTAATAAACACACTTAATAGTTAAAAAATTACCATCTATAAGTTGTATTTCATCTGTTATTGTTTGGTTTAGATCAATTGAGAAAGGTAATTGATGTTGTTGAGTACTTTCTTGATCATCCAAACCTACAATGACATGTATTTAACATATGAAATAAAAACAAGAAGTATTGTTATGCAAATTACTAAAATTCTTTTTTAAAAATATACTTACTGTGTTGTTGCATAATACTAACTCTTTCTTCTTCTATTGCGATGCTTGAGCATTTAATGACCTTTTTTTTCTTTTTCTTTCTACATCTTGTAGAGGGGAATTGAAAATTTTCATAGTCCTCAATTGTTTCATTCAAGTCTTTAGAAATGGTATTGTCTCTTTGATGAATTGAACGACGTTTACACATTTTTCTTGGACTAAACCATGGTGATATTCATCTCGTAGATATGTTATCTGAACCAGGGATTGATGTAAATGTGGAAAAGGAAGGAAGAGATGTATGAATATCTTTTTGCAATCTCCCAATACATTGACAAAACTTTTCTTTTTCATCTTCACTGGTTGGTAAATTTTGGAGTAGATGATTTAAATAATCAATAGAATTTTGAAAGTTATCATTCAAAGCACCAGATGATTTCCAGCCATCTGTAATACAAATAAAAATGATTAAATCTAAAAATATCTTAATATTTTATTATAAAATGGTGACATTGAGATTTACCTGTTCTTTGGTCTTCACCAATGGCAATCCTAAGCACCTCTTGATCTTCTATTTGATTGCAACCATCTATAATTTGATTAAGATTTAATTAATTTTGTGAACCATAAAAAAAACTAATATTTAATTGTAAATACCATATCAATATTACCAATGGTATTGTTTCCATGACT
>VDFB02336750.1:0-21525 GCA_007258455.2 Sequoia sempervirens | reverse complement strand
ATGCTCCATGATCCATCCAAACCCTCTTTGATGTTGGACTCATCTCCAACTTAACAGTGTTCCCGAAACATCCCACCTATGGACCATCACCATCTCTTTGGTATCTTGGAAATCCCTGACTCCCATGTTTTGGCAATGCAACCCACTTTTGGTTACCCATCTGGTCTCTCACCTTATGGCACAACTCCTTCTTGAGCACTCATACATGGATTTTGTCCTCATTGCCAACTTTCCCCACAATTCCAAGGGACTTGGGATCCCTAACCCCAATGCAACATCTGATTCCTCAAGGTAACCTAAAGTATGTGCCCAATACATCACCCCACTTAGTCTATTGATATGGATACCTAGTTCCACATCCCATGTGCACATAACTCAACCCAAGTCTTTGAGCTCCAACAATCTAACATAGATAACTCATGCATTGGCAATATCCCCACTAAGTAGGGCTTGGTTACTACGCTTCATGAGTTTCGGGTCTTAGAAAACTCCTCGAGAGTCATCCTCCACATTGGATTGGCTACTCCATTTCACTAAGACTAGGACTTATAGTATGCATCCACCAACAAACCTCCCCACCTAGTAGTAAGGTGGGGTGAAAATGCTCCACCCCTAATATCCATGTAGAACACCATGCTTACCCCCAAAGCAATGGTGGTAGGATTACTCTTTTTCATTCCTGAGGGGAGGTGTCCCTAACTCCTAGTTCCCTTGGACACCTATGTGAACTCCTGGCACCCAAATAGGTTCACTCCCTTTGAATGAACCACCCCCTCTATGTAAGTTTTTTGGCGGATTCCAAGGCAACTATAGGATGCGTCACCATTCTCGACAATTCCCCTAATTTTTTACTTCTCCATTTTGGGTACCTACACCACTATTTGGTATGGGTGAGTCCAACTCCCCAAGCCTTCCAAAGACCTCCAAACTCTACCTCCATAAATATTACTTCACTTTTCACTCCTTTGGACACCAAGTCCAACACTGTTGGAACACCCCTAGTAACCCTGTCACCATTCTAGTTTTGAACCCCATACTGATCCTGGTGCACCCCTGGTACACCCATTGTGCATTCGTGATACACTGCTGGTGCAACCCTACTACACCCCTGGTGCTCCCTTGGAACACCCTGCCCTGCACCCTAGTGCGACTCTAGTGCAACCCTGCTACACCCCTGGGTCTGACCCAATACCACTGTTACACCCTTGGACGCCCTACCCCAAACAGGCTCACCCCTCACTTTTGGTTTTGCACATGGAACACCCAATGTGATGTTGATTGTTGTCATTAATGGTTGTCATTGATGTCAACATATCTTGGTTGATTGATTCTAATGCTTAGGTGATCCAGATTGGCGTACACCGGATGTTGTGCTATGATGATCTATCTTTGGTCGTGCTTGTCTTGGTCCCATTCATTTTGCAACATAATGAGATACACTCTCATGGTTCTAGACCGATCTGGAAATTGGCTAATGTGCCTTAGAACATAATTTACATTGTAAAGTGTATATTCTATTTTCAAATATCATGGTAGCGTGTTGATTTGAGAGAGGAGATTCTAATTGGTCCATGTTTCATTCCTCTCCACCGTAGGAATGTTTGTTGGTGACCTAATTCAAATTGTGTTTGGCCGACTTAGGAGATTATGAAGACATTATGTTTGGCCGACTTAGGAGTTTATGGAAGCATGGAATGGTATAAGTAAAAGTTGATTATGTTCGATGAAAGCAAAAATCCATACATTGTGAAGTATGCGAAAGCATATGACCGGAGGCAACAGGTAGTGAGATTCTATCCGCTGTCATTGTTGGTGACAGTTATTTCAACGGTGGATTCCCTTTCATCATTCTTCTAGCAGTGAGTCATTTTCTGTTGGCAGTAAGCCCTTTTTCTGTAGGCAATGAGCCTTTCTCTTTTGGCAATGAGCCCTTTGTAAAAATCACCTTAACCGATGTTTTATAATTGAGAATTAGCATTCTTTGTGGTTTTTCCCTTCTTGGGTTTCCACGTAAATTCTAGTTTTCTTTGTGCATGGCGTCGTTATGTGCTTTCATGTTCATATCTATTAGATTATTATCTGATTGATTTAAGTTTGCTCCAGATTAATTAAAGTCAAGAAAATTGTTTTATAATAACTGATTCACCCCCCCTCTCAGTTATTTGAATTGTTCTACAATTGGTATCAGAGCTTTGGTTCCTCGAAGAAGAGTTTAACTGCTTGGGGTAGATCCGATGTTGCACAAATTGACAATTCTTGTATTTGATGGATCCGACTACAGTTTTTGGAAAGTGCAGATGAGAGGTTATTTGATCTCTCTAGGTTACAAGACTTGGAAAATAGTTGAGAAAAAATATGTTGAACCGACAACTGGTCCCAGTTCTACAAACGAGATTTCAGCCTATGAAGAGAATGAAAAGGCAAGGTATGCAATCTTTAGTGCTTTGTCTAAGACTGAGTTAACAAAAGTTATTTCATTGGGCACTACTTATGAAGTTTGGGAAAAGTTGAAAGAAATCTATGAAGGAAATG
Source organism: Sequoia sempervirens (assembly GCA_007258455.2). Taxonomy (NCBI): domain Eukaryota; kingdom Viridiplantae; phylum Streptophyta; class Pinopsida; order Cupressales; family Cupressaceae; genus Sequoia; species Sequoia sempervirens. The sequence goes on along the minus strand of VDFB02336750.1, from coordinate 18,993 downwards.
ATAGAGTCAAATTATCACAGAAGTTGACAACTAAGCACAGATATGAAAACTTGAGGATGGAAGAAGGTGAGGATATAGCAGGCTGCTTTCATAGAGTTGACAATGCAATAAATAAAGTCAAAAATCAAGGAGGCACTCTGACAGATGAAGATGTTATGGAGAAGATTCTGATGACCCTACCAGAAAGCTACAGTGACAAGATCTTAGCCATTGAGGAAGTTTATGATCCAAAGAAATTCACCAGAGAGCAACTATTTGGCACCTTGATCGCATTTGAGATGAGGAAATTTGGAAAAGAAAAGGAGAAATATGAAACAACCTTCAAAGCCACAAAAATAGAAGATCTGGATGATGAAAGTTCAAATGAGTTGGAAGAAAACTTCACAAGGAAACTGAAGAAAGGTATCAACAAGTACAAAGGTATGTTACCTCTTAAATGCTTTAGATGTGGAAAGATTGGTCATTTAGCAACTAAGTGTCCAAAAAAAGGAACAAGGCAAAAGTTTAAAAAGATCAATAAGAAGGCTTATTATGTTAATGAGAATGCTGACATCTTAGATGATGAATTAGATCATGAGGATTGTTATTTTTGGTGGAAAAGGATGAACCTAGATTTGATATCTCTAATGTTTGTTTGAAATCTAATGATAACACTGAAGCTGCATTATTTGTTAAAAGAAACAGAGATGAATGGCTGATTGAAAGTGGATGTTCGAATCATATGACCGGTGATAAAAGTAAGTTTGTGAAGCTTGAGAAATATGATGTCGGTTTTGTTAGATTTGGAGATGATAAAACAACACAGATTCTTGGAATTGGTTCTATTACCTTTGATGGAAAGCATAACACTGACAATGTTTACTATGTGAAGGGTTTATATCATAATCTTCTGAGTGTTGGACAGATGTACTAAAATGGCTATAATGTGGTGTTTTAGGACGATGGTTGTGAGATCCAGAAGAGATCCGAAATTGTTATTGGAGTTGGAAAAAGAACAAGTGGGAATATGTATCAACTGGAAGGAGCTACAAAGGGATGCTTATTTTCCCAGTCCAATGACAGCTGGCTCTGGCATTGGAGGATGTGTCACATCAACTTTAACAATTTGGTAAGGATAAGTTCAACAAGAGCAGTCAGATATTTTCCAAGACTAACCAAACCAGAGAACACCATCTGCAAAGGATGTCAAGAAGGAAAGCAGAGCAGAGAAACGTTCTGAAGAAAAGAAGAATCGTCTACTAATTTGTTGAACCTTGTACACACCGACCTTTGTGATCCAACCAAAACAAGAAGCTTAAAAGGTGAGAGATATTTCATGCTTTTAATAGATGATTATTCTAGATTAACCTGGGTTGCATTCTTAAGAGAAAAAATAGAGGCTTTAGAAAAATTCAAGATTTTCAAGGCAAGAGTTGAGAATTAAGTTGACAGAAGAATCAAGTGTTTAAGATTTGACAGAGGAGGAGAATTTACTTTTGATGAATTCAACAAATTCTATGAAAAACATGGCATTGAAAGACAACTATCTGCCCCAAGAACACCTCAGTAGAATGGTGTAGTGGAAAGAATGAACTAGATAGTTCAAGAAGTAGCTAGAACAATGATCAATGAAGCAAGTTTACCACAAGTCTACTGGAGAGAAGCAATACACACAACAATTTACACTCTTAACATAATACTATTCCAGAGGAAATATGGAAAGACATCATATGAGCTATGGCATGGAAGAGCTCCCACAGTAAAGTACTTCAAAAAATTTGGAAGCAAATGCTACATTTAGAGAGATGAGGACAATCTTGGAAAGTTTGACAGTAGAGCAGATGAAGGCATATTTTTGGGTTACTCTACAAGAAGCAAAGTGTACCGGTATTACAACAAGAGACTGAACAAGATAGTTGAAAGTGCGAATGTGAAAGTAGATGAAGATATTCAGAGAAATATTGATAGGCATATTGAATATGAATCAGATGATGACAAAGAAAAGAAGGATAAGAAAGAAGAAGAGACAAAGGAGGCTCCGAAAACTACAACTAAAACCCCAAAGTATGTACAGAAACACCATTTGGAAAACCAAATTATTGGAGATAAAAATAAGGGAATCATCACAAGAAGCCAAGCAACTCAAGAACAAGTATTATTGTGTCTACTCTTGGAAACTGAACCAAAGAATGTGGAAGAAGCATGCAATGATCAAAATTGGGTGAAGGCAATGAAAGAAGAGCTTGATCAGATAGAGAAAAATCAGACTTGGGAACTTGTGCCCAGACCGACAGACAAAAATGTAATTGGAACAAAGTGGGTATTCCAGAACAACCTGGACGAAAATGGAAAGGTAATGAGAAATAAGGCAAGATTGGTTTGCAAAGGTTACACTTAGGTTGAAGGCATTGAATTTGAAGAGACATATGCCCCTATTGCCTAGATGGAAGCAATCCGGATATTCTTAGCTTTTGCAGCTTTTAAGGATTTCGAAGTCTATCAAATGGATGTAAAATTTGCATTCTTGAATGGAGAACTGAAGGAAGAAATCTACATTGAGCAACCAGAGGGATTCAAGTCCGGAAGTGACCTGGATGTTGTTTGCAGGCTGAAGAAAGCTTTATATGGGTTGAAGCAGGCACCTAGAGCCTGGTATGGTAGATTAGATGAGTATCTGGCTAGACAAGGATTTCAGAAGGGATCTACTAACAATAATTTATACTACAAAATTCACTCAGATCAAATGTTGATTGTTGTGGTTTATGTTGATGACATAATCTTTGGAGGAAATGATGATATGTGCAAAAAAATTGCAAAAGGAATTCAAAATGTATATGATAGGTGAGTTAAATTTCTTCCTTGGACTACAAGTAAATCAGAACAGCAAAGGAATTTTCATTTCTTAGTCCAAGTATACCAAAGAATTATTGAAGAAGTTTGGGTTGGAGAACTCCAAACTGGTTTGTACACCTATTGTTACCAGATGCAAGTTGACAAAAGAAGATGATTCACCTAAAGCTGATGCAAGCATGTATAGGTCAATGATTGGAGGATTGTTATATTTGACTGCTACCAAACTGAACATTATGTATGTTTGTTTAGCAACTAGATTTCAACAAGAACCAAAGGAATCACATGTTGCAGCAAAAAGGATCTTTAGATATTTGAAGGGTACAAAAGATATGGGGTTATGGTATCCAAAGGACTCAGATTTCACTTTGACAACTTATACTAATGTTGATTGGGTCGGATGTGTTGATAATAGGTAGAGCACAAGTGGTGGAGCTTATTTCCTTGGCTCCTAGTTGGTTGCTTGCTCAAGTAAGAAACAAGATTTTGTATCTCTATCTACTGCTAAAGCTGAATACATTGCAGCATCCCCATGTTGCATTCAGGTACTATGGATGAAACAAACATTCAAGGAAATTGGCATATCATTTGATGAACCGATCTCAATTATGTGTGATAATAACAGTGCAATAAACATTTCCAAGAATCTGGTACAACACTCTAGAACGAAATATATATCTATTAAATATCATTTCTTGAGAGAGAAGTTGTTGGACAATGAGGTAAAACTTGAATATGTACCTACAAAAGAGCAGATTGTAGATATTTTCACAAAACCATTGAGCAAAGATACTTTTGAGTATCTCCGACAGAAGTTAGGGGTTACGCCCCCTCCTAATCTACAATAATATGCACCAAGGTGTGCATTGGTCCAAGACATTACATGTTCACTCTTATCTGGATCAATGCTAGGAGGCTTCCTCATAGGGGGAGCGGAGTAAGTTTTTCAGGGGGAGTGAGTTGTTTGGTTTATTGTTGATGGATGTTGCCATCAATGACAAAGGGGGAGATTGTTGGAATGTGATGTTGATTGTTGTCATTAATGGTTGTCATTGATGTCAACATATCTTGGTTGATTGATTATGATGCTTTGGTGATTTGGATTTGCGTACTCCGGATGTTGTGTTGTGATGATCTATCTTTGGTCATGCTTGTCCTGGTCCCATTCATTTTCCAACATAATGAGATACACTCTTATGGGTCCAGATCAATCTAGAAATTGGCTAATATGCCCTGGAATATTATTTGCATTGTAACGTGTATATTCTATTTTTGGATATCATGGTAGTGTGTTGATTTGAGAGGAGATTTTGATTGGTCCATGTTTCATTCCTCTCCACCATGGGAATGTTTTGTGGTGACCTAATTCAAATTGTGTTTGGCCGACTTAGGAGATTATGAAGACATTGTGTTTAGCCGACTTAGGAGTTTATGGAAGCATGGAATGGTATAAGTAAAAGTTGATTTTGTTCGATGAAAGCAAGTGTGATGAATGCGAAAGTACAGACATTGTGAAGTATGCGAAAGTATATGACGAGAGGCAGCAAACAGTGAGATTCTATCCAGTGTCATTGTTGGTGACAGTTATTTCAGCAATGGATTCCCTTTCATCATTCTTCTAGCAATGAACCATTTTCTATTGGCAGTGAGCCCTTCTTCTATAGGCAATGAGCCTTTCTCTTTTGGCAGTGATCCTTTTTATCTTTGGTTGTAATAGTCGGGTAGTGAGCCCACTAACAGTGTTTCTTACCTGCAGTGAGCAACTTGGCAGTGAGCCCTTTGTAAAAATCACCTTAACCGACATTTTATAATTGATAATTAGCATTCTTTATGGTTTTTCCCTTCTTGGGTTTCCACGTAAATTTTGGTGTTCTTTGTGCATGGTGATGTTATGTGCTTTCATGTTCATATATGTTAGATTATTATCTAATTGATTTAAGTTTGCTCCAAATTAATTAAAGTCAAGAAAATTATTTTATAATAATTGATTCACCCCACCTCTCAGTTATCCGAACTGTTCTACAATTCTAGACCCCATACTGATCCTGGTGTACCCCTGGTACACCCCTTATGTATCCCTGATACACTGCTAGTGCAACCCTACTACACCCTTGGCACACCCCTGGTGCTCCCCTAGAACACCATGTCCTGCTCCCTGGTGTGACTCTAGTGCAACCTTGCTACAACCTTGGGTCCAACCTAGTACCACTGTTACACCCTTGGATGCCCTACCCCAGACAAGCTTGCCCCTCACTTTTGGTTTTGCACTTGGAACACCCACCCAATGAGCTACTAGTCTCTTACATCCTCCCCCACTCCAAAACAAGCGACACCCTCGACACCGAACCATTTGACTCAGAGCATCCATACCCACTTCCTTAAAGAAGACCTGTTGGAGGGATCCTCAGATTAATGCCCTACATTCAGACCATACTCCAAACACCAACCCAAATTTGCAAGAGTCCTACCCTTGACCTCACCCTGGCATCCATGAGTCCAACTCACTGCCATGTTGCTTTTTAGATCTATTTTTTTCTAATTCTATACTAATAATTAAGGCTTGAATCCACCCTCATATACTTACTAGTATCTTTATTAATAGTATTTGACTATTTTTTAGGAGATAAAATGTACTAATAAGTATATGAGGGTGGATTCAAACCTTAATTATAATAGATACATTATTCATTAGAAAGCTAGCTTTTTCAATAACTATAAAAATAATAGCTTCACCTTATACAAATAACAACACAATATAAATTGGTTTAAACAATTATAAGAATTGAGCAAACCAAAATATCAACCAATAAGAATTGGTTCACTTTTATATTTTTGAAGCATGTGTAAAAGTAAAATTAAACTAGGGAAATAATGGATCAATGAGTAAACAATAATCAACAACTTAATTTCACTTTTACTACTAAAAAAATCAGTTATAGAAGTTGCAAAAAATTTGTTACAATAAACCATCCAACTACATAAATGTAGGAGTGAGCCCTCTTCATAGGGCCAACATATCCTTATCCCTCGTGATTCACCACCCATGTCAATTTCATGAGTAACCAACATCAAAATATCAGCAAATAAGAATCAAGTCATTTTTATATTTTTGAAGCATGTGTAAGAGCAGGAAATAATGCATCAATGAGTAAATGAATGAATGAATGAATGAAAGATTTTAATGACGTCCACGAGACTAAACAGCCTATGGGACCGAGACACTCAACAACTTAGTTTGTCTCCAGACTCTTCTCCAGATCAGATCTCCTGCTATTAATTTTGACTAGGAGGCTAGCCGTCTGATTTATCTTATCCTCCTCAAATAACTGCTGCATATTGCCCACATCTGAAATACTTGAGTACTGATTACGGATATTTTCGTACGCTGTGCATTCCATGACGAAGTGCCACTCCGTTTCCACCACTCCCTTATTACAAAATAAGCACGTTCTTTCTTCCCAAGTTTCCTTAGGAGTCTTCCACCTACCAGTCTCACATCTAAGATGGTGGGACCCCGTTCTCAATTGAGCAATTAATAGCCTCGCTTTCCCTTTAATAGTTGCACCTAAATATGGTTTTTCACCATGTTCCTTAGCTGGGTTAAACTCTTTGATGTAATATGCTTTTTACAATCAACAACTTAATTAGAATTTTACTACTGAAAAATCAGTTATAAAAGTTGGCAAGAAATTTGTTACAATAAGCCACCTAACAGCATAAATGTAGGAGTGAGGTCCCTCTTCATAGGCCAATGCATCCTCATCCCTGGTGACTCACCACCCATGCCTATTTCATGAGAGAATAACGAGCACTAGGCACTTTTATTATTATAAAATAGAAGATTATAAGTATAGGAGCAATCAAATGTACAGAAAAAGTTAATGAATTTTTTTGGAAGCCAAATAATACATATAGTTTCAATCATTACAATGTACATTAGTTTCAATCATTACAATGTACATTGTTTAGCCCTAGACAAAAGATTATATACATGTGATAATTAGTTCTAATGAAATGAAAGTTTTTATGATATTCACAAGATCAAGCACTCTATGAGTCCAAAGAAAAGTATCAAACAGGAAAAAAAAATGTACCCTTCTTTACATGACGGCAAGAATAAGAACCCAAAGCAGGCAACCAACTGAAATGATTGTTTTATTGTGGAAACAAAATTCAGTGATCAAAGAAACAAGTGCCACGTAGTGGCTAGTACTTGCATTTATAATATTTTAATTATAGTATTTTAGATTTAATAAAAATAAAGGTAAGTTTTGTTAATATGAATAAAATTAAATGTTCATTTTGTTAATTATAATATTAACATAATATTAAAAAATGGTACATAAATATTATTTTTTATTAAAATTATGTAAATAATATATTAATTATTATAAAGGAAGAAATGATAATTATATAAATATAAAATTTATCTAATAATTATGTTACATAATAATATGTATAATATAATGTAAATTTATTATATTATATTAAATAATATTTATTGATTATATAATATAAATTTAAATAAATGCAATGTTGAAGGCATTGCCTGACGTGCTGCTTGAGGTCCTTTTATAGGTAGTTTGGTCATCACACCATTATTCAAAAGCATTAACGTAACTAATTAACTTACACGCTTGAGGGCCTAAGCAACTTTTTTATCAAATGTTGAGACTGAGACATATCCCCTATGTAATCCTAATCCTTTTCAAGGCTCTAACCCAAAATAATGTTTCAACAAGGCCTTACCAGCTTTCTTACCTTGGTCACCAAACTCAACTCCTTTACCTTCTCCAGCCAACCACATTCCCAAAACGTTGGGACCCTTACACCTTTCCTAAATCCAAGCCCATATGCTCTAACCCAAAATAATGTTTCAACAAGGCCTTACCAGCTTTCTTACCTTGGTCCCCAAACTCAACTCCTTTACCTTCTCCAGCCAACCACATTCCCAAAACGTTGGGACCATTACACCTTTCCTAAATCCAAGCCCCTACCCTTCCCAAAAACTATGTTCCTTGTCCTTGGGCCCTCAAGTCTTCCCAAACTCATTCCCCATGCAAATGTACTCAACCTAGATGTTAAATCACCTCTTTTCTAATGCCTACTTGATTTCTATATTACAAATATTAAAGTTCATTTTGCATTTGTTTGGGTTATTGAGCTTGTTCTTCACTGCTTTATTCAGTCAAATATAGGCCTGAAGAGAATGCAAAGTGAAAGCTGGGGGCACAAGAGGTTGAAGGAATCTCACTTAAAATCATTTGTGGTCCTTTTAAAAGGGGGGCTTGGGAGATTGTATATTGCATGAAAGGAAATTTTTGGAGTAAAAGGGAGCTTGGCAGTTTTATAATTTGATCTTATGGATAGTTGAGTATTTCTCAATCCAAAAAAAAAAGTGTTAATTTTTGTAGATAGTTGAGTATGTCTCGATCTACAAACTTAGAGATTTGTAATTGTAGATAGTTGAGTGTCTCGAACTATAAGAGTGTTAATGTGAAAAATTGGATGTCTCAATTTGCAACTAGAATATAACATTGTGAATAGTGAGCATATCCTAATTCAGCAGAAACCCTAGGTTTCCCTGACACTGCTCTGACTGATATTTTAAGTTTTTCTGACGTTTTTGAGTTTTTTTGTGTTTTTTGCAATTTTTGGATTTTCAATGCATTTATTGAACAGTACGGCTTTTACAGAAAATTGAAATAAATTCAATAAAAATACTAAGACTTCAATTAGCTTGAGAAATGGAATAAGAAATGAAGGCGTATCCTTTATTATTCATATGATCTTCATATAAAAATGATCTGACAACATGCAAGATAGAATAATGATTTTTATTATGAAAAGAACCTGTTATCTGCTGGTACGGCTGAAGGTACAAATGGTACGGCAGAAATTAATGACCTTCTTCTCCTGCTATCTGATGACTGCAAAGGACTCCAGCAAGGTAGGCGCCACTATTGATGCAACTGAGAAGCCAGTATGAAAGGCGTTTTTCTCAAGATGAGCTAACACGTGTTTCTATGATGGTACGGCCTGACAGAAGTACGGCCTGTCAGATCTGCAGTTACCTTTGTACGGCCTTCAACAAAATCACTGTATAATCCTCTGGAAATGGTGCGCCAAGGTAAGCAAACACTGTCTGGATGCAAACACTGAAGAATCTCTGACAAATAACAATCTCTGAAAGCTCTGTAGTTTTCTCTGAGTAAGAAAACTCTCTGTAGGCAATAAATCAAGTGATATTGCACACTCGTGAATCGCTTTCAGCTGGAGATGGCTCGTTCTCCAAGGAATCGAACGTGAAACCCTAAGTCTCAGGCTCAGACCAAAAATTGATCAATATCTAAAACTCAATAATCTCATAATGCCCAAAACCCAATGCAAAATCCTCAAATACACTGAAAAGTGCGATTCCCTTGAAAATAGGGTTTTAATTAATATTTGACTTTTAATTTTCTTATTTCTCCATAGTTCTCCGTCAAATATTTAAATCATATTTTAAATGTTAAACTGGCCCCCTTCATGATGGCGCACCCCTCAAAACAGTCACTTAAGTTATAATTTAAAATTATAACTTTATATTATAAACATTAATTAATTAATATTTAATCAATACGATCAAATATTAATATCTTCCTCGTTTCTAACCCGATGACTGATCCAGTCGATGCTAACTAACTCTGAAGTGACTCGGCGCCATGTAATATGCTAAAATAGCGGTGGTCCTACACGCCCATGAACTGCTAAAAATAGCAATTACATAAAACGCCTCCGACCGAGCTTGAGCGAAAGACAACCGGATCAAACTTAGCCGACTAAAGGCGAAATTGAAGTCTGACCCTCTATCCTCCATCGACCCACGAGGGTCAGTATGATAGGCCAATCATGCGAGAGATGTCAGAAGGGGGCATGACATTCACACATGGAATGATGTTCTTGTAAATAGTTGAGTATATCTCAATTCTTTGATATTGTTGAATAATTGGAACATCCACTAATATGTTCGGTTTGGTGTGTTTTGGAAGAGGAGATTTGATGGAGCCATTTCAGCAAATTTCCAAGTGGGGATGCTGTATTCAGACCTGGAGCAGTGATGTAATAAGGGGAGATTGTATCTCTATAAAATAAACACATTAGTAGTGCTAATAGATATTTTTAGTAATTAATATTAGATTAGATGCTTGGGAGTATAAACATATTAGTAGTGTTAATAGTTAATTTTAGTAATTAATATTAGATTAGGTGTTTGGGAGTGGCTTTGTCATAAGTAGTTAATAGATTGGGTAGTATAGTACAGAAAATAAATTGTTTAATAACCCAATTAATATCAAGTAAAATCTATCAAGGAAAAATCAACGTCATACAGTATTTCATTTATGATAACCACAATAATAGTGTAATCTGATTTTTGTGTGTTTGGTCTACCAATGTCAACCATGACAAACACGTTTTTGTTTAACCTCGTCGAAAACCTTGTCACCAAGATATACATTAAATGTTTTTGTATATCAACCTTACAGAAAAAGTTATGACGGGGATAAACGTCTAAACATAGAGTACATGAGTACGTAGAGACTGGAAAGAAACATCTGTATTTTTTGAAGATTAGACTTCTGCAAAGAAAAAAAGGAAATTACAGTTGGAATGGTTTAGAAACTTGAATTTGTCGAGTACAATGGATATATCATATATGTCAATCTGCTAAATTTAACAATCATGCAAACTGCACACACATTTCATTTCTCTGATAATCTAAAGCCTTTCAAAATAAATTAATATTTCAAGAAAAGTTAACTAGCAAAAACATCCTGTATTTTTCGAGACTTCCAACATGAATACAGCAGAAAATTACAGTTGAAATGGATACTGAACATTGAAATTTGGGGACTAACATGGATTTGAGGTACAGCTTGAAATTTATATGGTAAATTACATTCCCGAAAATCATATGTACATTTCATCTCTATGTGCATCTAGAACTTTTCAAAATAAATAAATTGTTGCAGATCATGCTTTTTGTGCGATACAGATGTGCGGTAACATTGGAATGCTTTAACATAATAATTGCAGGACTCTTTATCTACAAATAATAATATTCCAAGAAGAATATGTTTTATGTGCTTATATATTGTTTGGACCACTTATTTTAAAGTTATAATATTATACAATCTACAAAGAATAAAAGAATGAAAGAATGCATTGAAAGTTTTGCTGCCTCGTTCTATCTAACCCTCTTGCATCTCATGGTGATATATTTTATCATCTCAGAGGAGCCTTTGCTGTTTGGTCTGACAAGAATGAGGTTCAATCATTCTGAATTTGAATCATAGAAATCACTTGGACAGGGACTCATAACTTCAGATTCTAGCATCTGTAGCGCCCTATGCATTGTAGGGCGATTCTCAGGATTGGCAGAAACACACTGAATAGCAACATGAAGCATTGCTTCAAAACTCTCTGATTGTACTCCCTCACATTGAGGATCAATAAGGTCCCTTTGTCTGTTCTCCTTGATCAGTAAGTTCAACTGTATTGACAGCCAAGGACAATAAATAAATATTAACTTGTATGAATCAAACACAAAATTAAGAAATTCTGAAATAGTAAACCAAATACATGTACATAATTCCCTTTATCAATCAAGAAGAAAATAAACAAAATTATTAATGTCTGATCAAAATAAATTAATGTCCATGACTGTCGATTAAGATGATGAACTCAAATGGCAAATCATCAGGAATTTCATAATGAAGACCCATTTTCAAATTCCCATGTAACATGCTTCATTGCTTGTACGTATAAATGTTCAATGTTCATTAAATGGGTAAAATACCACATCTGATTCTGGGTGTGGCCTACCCAACTGACTAAAATCGGGCTAACATAAAATTAGCATGTTAGCTTTAAGTACTGAAAATGAAATCAATGCAAAAAATGAACAATTGAGCAAGTAAAGAACACACAGGCATCACAACATGAGAGACAATATGTACCCCAGAGAAAGCACTTTTACCAATCCTATTGGATATGAATTTCTCAGGCATACCTAAATGGTTGAATCCAATCTGAACACTATTTTTTTGTTTGCAAACCAATCCTCCGGCAATCTTACTCCTATAAACCTACCAGTTAAAATCTGGTATCTGTTTACGTTATTTTATTTTTACATAATTTTTCCCAAAATCAAAATTTCTTTTTTTTTTTTTCAGAATTCTGGCTTTTATGGATTTTTCTCTACCGTAGACATCCAAATTTCTAAAGTTTGTGACTATGGGATGAACACAATGTCAGAAAGCACCAGCAACTTGGGGTTGTGCTTCATTATGTCAGCTGAAATTGGCAGGAACCATCAAGAACACTGAGGCCCTATATCAGCACCTCTACTATAATTCTTCACTCTTTCTACTTTGCAACTACCTCATGGCATCTCTCCTACACAGCTGGAATTTTTATGCACACATTGGATTATTAGAGCAACAAAGAAGACTGAAAATGCCACTTCATGTCAATAGTTGGGGTATGAAAGTCATTGCATCCCACTGTCGAACCCTGCAACTACCTCTTAACATCTTTCCTAACACAGCTGGAATTGATATAAAATTTCCAGAGCAAACTCTAGATAAAGATGGATCCTCTTGCAAGAGCCCAGTGGGCATATTTATGCATACGTTAGATCATAAGAGCAATAAAGAAGACTCAAGATGTCATTTCATGTCAATAGTTGAGAATATCATAACTTCTCACTGTTGGTCTTATTTTTTCACATTCAGGCAAATTTTGCTGTAAACATGTTGGCTTTACACATTTGGTGGCCATCAAATGAGTCTGGAACATTCAAAACAAATGACAAACTTGTAAGATAGATTCATCAACTGAAAAATGTGATTCATAGCACTGTTATCAAAGTTAGAGATGCCATACACGACTCCTTAGAGCGTCCATCAACTTCCTCCAACTTTATTTACCTGCCAAATCATTATTCATGTCACTAGTAAGAGGAGAATGCCATATCTTCCCACTGTTTGTCACATTCAGGCAAATTCAGCAGTGTATCAGCTTAACACATTCAGTAGAGCCTCCAATTTAATCCCAACTTTATTTATCTGCCAGAATCATTATTTATGTCAATAGTTGGATTGAGAATGTTATAGATTCCCACTGTTTGTCATATTCAGAGAAATTTGGCGGCAAACATATCAGCTTGATGCATTCAGTGGCAATCAAATAGGTTTGGAACAAAAGAATGTGACAAATTTGTAAGACAGATTCATTAGCTGACAAATGTGACAACACTATTTTCTAGTGTTCCACGGGGATGCGTCACCGACCCCCCCACCTCCCTGCCAAAAAAACTCCACGTTTCTAGGATGGGGACATCTCAGAGACTTGGGTGGATGTCCCCCTCCTCCCCCCCGCTGCCCCGCCACTGTCTCCAAAATGCCGTCGAGATGTCTAGGGGACTCCTACGAGTCTCCTGATTGTCTCAGGGACGCCTAGGAGTCTCCTCCGGCCAGACAACCAAAAGTCAAATTTTTCTTTGAACCCCGTGCCCAAGACTGAACCCTGATGGCCTATGGGCTCCACCCAAACCCCACAAACTCTATAAAACTGCCTCCTATCCTCATTTTAATTCACAAAAACAAATCAACAAGCTAATAGTTTAAGTGTGAGAGTGAGAGCTGCAAGTGTAAGTTGAAAGAGTGAGAATGAAAAGCAAGAGGGTTGAGGAGAAGAGGAGTGACACCAAGTTAATGTACACTTCAAAATTCAAATGTTTAAAACTATTTTGCCAAAGTTTCATTTGTAATTTTAAATTCTTATACTTATACATCTTTTTATAACTATTTTTTCAAGTACTATATGTATTTCAGCACCACCACTCCACCTCCGTCCCCCCTACTGCCACCCCGCCTTCCTCCCCCACCATCCCCAAACTTAGGCCCTTGGTCCCCCTGTTCCCGAAACCCATCCCCACATCCCTACACGGGGGGGTTAGGAAACTCCGTGGAACTTGTTGTGACCTTTTCACACATCGCCCCATCGCAAATGGGGACCCCCAGTAGTCTACTAGTTTTTAGGGTTTTGTCTCCGTGCAACGGTTTCATGAGGTCATCACTTTGAGAGTTCCAAGTCAATTTTTCGAGAGTCATCCGAGCCAAGTCAATAATCCATGCTTGAATGAGTGCATAAACGTCATGGAAGTGCTCAGAAGGCCCGAGAGACGAGGATCACCTGTGCTTTCGGCCAATTCTAACACTTCCTATTTTTTAGGGAATCTGCTTTTTTGCTTTTTCGTTTTTTTATTTTTGGCTTTTTTGGACCAAACGGGGTTCCCTATTTTTTAGGAATTTTGCTTTTTCTATTTTTAGAAATTCAACCCTGGTCAACGAGTCAACTTTCCATCTTTAGATCCAAAAATCAACCTAAAAATCGAAAAATCATTGAAAAATCAAAGAGAAAATCGAAAAATCAAGTAAAAAATCAGAAAAAGCATGGAAAAATCAGTCAAAAATCTGCGAAAATCAAACTGAAAAGCATCAAATTCTGGAAAAATCATTGAAAATCAGTCAGATCTGAGAGGAAAATCACCAAAAATTGACCAAAGAGTATAAAATTCAAGGCAAAATTCTGTCTAAGTCTGGAAAATTCTCCATGTTCAGCCTTGAGGAAGTTGGCCCTTAAAATGTGGGACGGAAGGAAGAATGGCAAGGACCATGGAAAGTCTGCCATGCCTAAGGGGAAGAATGGCAAGCCTTGACCAAAGTCCGCCTAGACTTGGCAAGGATCATCCAAAATCTGCCCAGCCTTGAAGAAAAATGGCTAAGACCCTTGCAAGTCCACCTTGTCTTGGTCAAAAGGTAAGCAGCATGAAGTTTGAAGTTGGCCCTTAAAAAGTGGGACTTGGCAAGATGCCTTTGAAGTCCGCCCAGCCTTGAAGAAAAATGTCTAAGACCTTGCAAAGTCCGCCACACCTTGGCAAAGACTTTGGAAAGTCTGCCTAGGCATAAGGAAGGAGAAAAAATGAAAATTTTACTAAGTGTTTGGTGCCTTGAGATGGAAATCCGAAATTTGCCTAAGTATAGAGGCCTAAAAGGAAGGAAAATTGGAATTTTGGCTAAGTATTTTAACATTTTCAAGAGGAAAAGTGCGAATTGTGAAGGGCAAGCCTAGTAGAAAGTCCGCCATACCTTGAGGAAAGATGGAAAAGACTTGGGAAAGTCCACTTGGGACATGGCAAGGAAGAAAATGAAGTTCGCCTAGCGTGAAAAGAGAAGAAGGATTAAAATTCGCCCAAGTATGGATGTCTGGAGAAAACTTGATAAAGTTGGCCAAGTATACAGAGAAAATGCACAAGGCAAAGAGGTAGGAAAGTCTGCCCTTGGCTAAGAGGGTTAACATTTTTCCGCCCTTGGCTAAGAGGGTTAAAATTTTGTCAAGTATCATGGGATTTCGCCTGATGAGGACATCCAGACAAAGACTTTGCCTAGAGAAATTCGTCCGAGCAAGAGAAAATTTGATTTTGGCATAAGAAAATTGGCCCGACGCAATTCAAAATGAAGATCTTGCATAACATTTATCGACGGAATGGCTAGAATTTTGACTTGGCTAGACAAAAAGTGGAATAAATTTTTAGCCAAAGAAAATGGAGAGGAAATCAAAATAGCCATGGGTCCAAAACGAACGGGTTGGAATAAATTAAAATATTTTAATATTTTAATAATTTATTTCCAAATACTCAAAAATTTAAAAGCCTTGGACAAAATTAAATTCGCCAGACGTGTATCGGAGGAAAATAAATTACGCCGGACAAAGATAAAAAATCTAATAGGCAAAATTAAATTCGCCATGATTTAAAACTTGGAAAATGGAATTTAACTGAATATTTAATGTGTTTTTTTTCAAAATTCGAAAAATAAAGATAAACATCTAAGCAAAAAATTGAATTTTTGAAAATCAAATAGATTTGCCTGGACAAGCTCGACATGGATTATTTTCGAAAAATAAAGGAAACTTGCCTGTTCGAACAAGAGAAAACAAATCGAGATCGAGAGAGAAGAAGGTAGTTGCTAAAACAAATCAAGCTCTTCAGCATTATAATGAGTTTCAGCAACTCATTTTTCACAAACACAGCTGAAGAAAAGTTAATCTCTCTCGAAATTCTAAGGCAATCAATTTCTCAGTAGGCAAGATCGAATTTCCCAGAGGAAGAAGTAATTTTATGCTGAAGAAGAATTTTTCTCGAGAAGTGCAAAGATTTATTTGCTGGAAGTCGAATTTTTGTGCAAGAGGGGCACACTTCATCACTTGCTTTTTGATTAAATCCTCGAAGTTTAAATCTGATTTGAAGCCAAAAGTCTTTCAATTGAATAAGTTCGCCATTCTTCTTCTGTCTCTTTCATGTTGGTTAAATTCTGGCTAAAATTTCAGCTTAATCCATTTACTTTCAGCTTGCTTTTTCGCAAAAATTTAATTATTTAATAAGCTGAAAGTAAATTATTCGAACACAAGGCGCGAAAATAAATTATTTTAAAAAGTCTTTGTATTAATGTTAGTATTTTTGACTGCAGGTTGATGACCACAGTGGGTGAATCATCGAAGAAGGCGCCAAGGAAGTTCGCCAGCAAAGGTGTCCAGCAAGAATCTAAAATAAATTCAAAGTGGAAAAATGTTGCAGACACTAATCTGGGACATGTCGACTTCGAAGAGTTCAAGAAAAGAGTGTACGGACAAAACAGACTTCCAACACCAATAGCCAGGCGGATGGTGAGAAACGGGATATTTCAGGCAACTAGATTCTCGCCTGCGATGGACTGTGCTGAACTAATGGTAGAATGTGCTATCCACTACAATGCTCAGACAAGACAGATCATTGCACCTGACGGCAGAATTTTGGCACACTTGGGCGAGGTAGCAATTCAAGAGACCTTTGGCATCCCAGCGCATTCTCGTACTGTCTACAAGACCAAGGAGGAAGCTAAGCGTTTGTATGACAGCCACTCAGACTTATGCGAAACAAATATTAACAAGGCATGGCTGGATAAGCCTAAAACGTCAATACAGAAGATGCCTAAGAGGCCACACCGGACGGACTTCAAAGAAGATTATGGGGACATCATTTTGATGCTGAACAGAATAGCTGGCAACCCTCAAGGAGCATTTTTTGAAAATTGGATGTACTACTTCATAGATGAAATCACTTCTGGCGTAAAAATGTTCAATTGGTCTCGAATGATAAGTAATACTCTTCACGAGCAGTTGGTCAATTTGGAAGAGACTAAGTCTTTTCACATGAGCTTGTATATTGTCTACCTGTTGGCTAGGTCATATAAATACTCAGGATTAGTTTGTAAAGGCAAAGTGGGCAACGGAGAAAATGAACTCAAACCTTATGATTGCTACCCACAACTCCAGCTGAGGGAGAAGTCTCATTTCAGAAGGGTGCATGATGCCTTCTTAATGCATATTACCAGAACACTTCAAGGAGGAGTGCATCAAAGGCTGAGTTGTGAGGCGAAGAGTTTGATCAGTAAATACGGATCCTGGTTCATCCAGTTTCCAAAATTTACATATGTTAGGATCCAGGGATTTACTGGAAATCCCTATAAGTTGCCCATCTATCCGACAAATCGGATGATCCTGATTGAAGTCCTGAGGCAGCTAGAAGAGTACCAAAACATCCAGAGGCCAACTAAAAAGGCGGCTGTTACATTCCCATTTCTCATTGGGAATATGTTAGAATCCTGTCCGTCAACGCAAGCAGCTGAAAGCGTCAGGCTGGAGATCCAGTGGTACCCATTCACAGCCTACAAGTCCAAGGCCAATTTTGACCCACATCATCACATCCGGACAGTGGATGGGAGAAGGTACAAGCACAGGGTGGAATTGGAGGACTTCTGGGCAAACACTGCTAATGAATATGAGGTCAGAAGAAGATTATGGTCCAGAATGCCAGTAGACTTCATGAGGGCGATTGAACTTTGTCGGGTGCCTGATCAGTTGCAGGACGATGGAAACTACATCTAGCCACGCTTCGAGGAAAGCCGACCTCTTCCTCCCGTAAGGTGGTCAGAGCCTGAGCACTCAAACTTAGCAACCTTGATGAGACCAGTGACCAAATAGTCTCAGTGGTGGGTTGACCATCATGTCCAGGAGATAAGACAAAAAAGAATAACGCTCACGTATGATTTACTGAGCAGGACAGAATCGTATTCCTCCAAGGCTGGCACATCCCATTAGGATTTGGTTGAGATTGGAGGGAAGAGGAAGGAAGTAGTTCCAAGTGTAGAGCCTGTTCAGAAAAGACAGAGGGAAGAATCATCTCGCTCTGTGGCGTCTCGGAATATTGACGAACTGGTGGCCACTGCAGAGGAGTCCTTGGTTGAAATGATTGAAGCTTCTGCAGTCCAAGAAGAGAACAATGAGCCTATTCAGCTGGATGACGAGGAGCCCTCATCTCATACAGGCACAGAAATATTAGGTTCAGATAACGAGAGGGAAATCCAAGATGATGACTTCGAAAAGGGAATGATTTCAGCCCTCAGAGAAGTCTTGGATGTTCCCAATGAAGAGAACGTTCACGAGGGAGATGGCATTGAGCAGCCTACCATTCCGGATTGGCTGATAGAAAGGATGAAGATTCATGCACCAGAGGAAGCCCAAGAGGAAGATGATACTGCGGATTTCTTGGCAAGGTTGGAACAGGTTGCAATTAAGAAGCCGGCCAAGAAATTTTCCACCATTCAACGGGACGAGGCAGGCAGTCGTTCCATACACATCGCAGTACCGACAATGGACAAGCCACAGGATGAGATCACTCCTCAAGGGTACGCCATAACCACCATAGATCTTGGCCCCACCACAAAAGGTCAGGAAGTGGAGGAACTAGATAATTCCGTCTCAACTGTCAAGGCGAGACTGGAAAAAGAAGTGGCGAAAAAGGAGTATAAAAGGGAAGTTGAACGCTTGAAGGAGTACATACGGCATCTGACCCAGCCACTCAATCAGGGTGATGCAGTAGCTCCTCCTCTCCTTAATCCCTCACAGGAAATAGCCAAGGATGTAGAGCACGAGATGGTCACGGCCAGGGAGGCTCAGGAATGGATGATAAACGAGGGCACGGAAGCAGCCTCGTTCATGGAGAAACTGGCACTTGCCTAT
>VDFB02336749.1:0-64728 GCA_007258455.2 Sequoia sempervirens | reverse complement strand
TATATATATGTGAGTGTAGGTAAGATAATATATAATAAACACATTATTTTGAATATGTGTGTGTGTGTGTGTATGTATATGTATTTGTAAGTATATCTATATCGATGCATCCATATGAGCATGTCCATTCACCAACATATACATGTATTGATATACATATACATATATGGATATGTGTATATACTACACACACACATATATGTTCACATCTATTTCACATATAGCCATTCATGTTTACCATCATATTGATAAGTGTGTATGTGTGGTATATCTATACATATGTATATACCTGTCATTAGATCCCATTGACATGCATGTGCATATAGATAGACATACTTCCTCATACATCCCACTTGTCCATATGATCATAATAGCACAAGAAAGATCAGGAAAGCTCAAACAGACAAAAATCACCCAATGCATGTAGAAGTAAACAAGACTAACAAATGCAGACATAACAACTAAGGATGAATTGCTTATTACCCTCAAATTGACTCAACTCAATCTTTCTAATGTGGTGTGTGTATATTATCAGATAGTTTATTTTTACCAGTTACCTGACCAGGATCTTCTCCCAAGTGATACTTCCCCTCCACCTAGAGGAATGGAACACAAACCTACATCCACTAACACATGCACACAACATTCAATTGTTCATAACAATATGCAATATACATAAACATCTCCAAAGTTAGAATAATGATAATTCAATAACCTTTCATTCACTTATATGTAGTATTTCACCATGAATAACATCAAAAAAGATAACATCAAGTAATACAACATCAAATGAGATAGCATTCATAGTGATAACAAGGTACAATCATTCTTTATTCATTTCCAAATTCGCATTACATCCCATGGACACATAAAAAGTAACCCTTCTACTTTTTCTTCTTGTTTAGGCCCTCCTTATGCTTTTGGCTTGATTTTTCCTTGATTTAATGTTGTAATGTGGATAACACATTCACATTACTTCTTGGACCCTAGCAAAATTAATAAAATGCATGTCTTGTAAAAGTGTTGTAAAGTGTTGTGAATGACTTCCACACTTTTCTAGACTTTTATTAAGCATTTGGGTCTAATGGACCTATTTTCCCCTTAATTCAATATTGTAAAATATATTTAATTGCATTCTCACATTAATCTAGAAGGCTTGCAAATTAAACCTAATTATAATCTAGTGTTGTAATGTGTTTTACACATTCACATTGGATGTTGTGCCCTTCTAGGTTAAGTGGACCTCATTTTAATGTTGCAAAGTGTATTTAATCACACTTTCACATTGGAATTTGTGTCCCTAGTCCTAATTACCCTTTACATCATCATTAATAGGCCCCTATGACCCCATATTATGCATCCTGAGGCTTATTTTGATCAAAAACCTGACATTATCATCATATAAACCTGATTTCTTCACTCCCCGACAATCTAGCTGGAAAAAGAGCCCCTATGGGACCAAGTCTCCCATATGGGTGAATTAGTCCCATCTAGGTGGGACTAAGTTGCCTAGCTTGGTGACTTACTCCCATTTGAGCTACTTTCAAGGTTCGAGTGAGAAAAATTAGGTTTTAAGTTTAATTCTCCTTCATGTCGGACTTGGGGATAAAATTAATGGGCATATTAGATCGATTACTTATATAAAAAAGCTTCTAAACCCTAATTCATAACTCATTCATCTTCCATCTCAAGTCAAGCAAGCTAGGGTTTTAGCATTCTAAGTCATAAAGATAGCTTTCTAGGGAATTCAAGGGAAGATTCTTCGTCTATCGTTGCAGAAAATCAAGATCTATCATCATGAAAAGTTTCTAACTCAATTATTTCATGCTTCATTACATTATTTATTCATTTTGGTTTAATTACCTAAAAAGGGGTTTGACCAAGGCAAACCCCCATTCCCTAACATTCAACATTTTCTCTTCTTCTTTGTGTGTTTGCAGATTTAGGTACGTTGAAGGTTTGGAAATCATTGAAGGATAATTTACAAACTTTTTGAAGACATTTCCTTGTTGGTTAGGTCAAGATATCCACAAAAAGCCACTTACAGTGCCGAAAATTAGAGTTTCAAAGGTGGACACTTGCCAAGAACTGAAGTGCAAACTAAAAGCTTTTGTTTCTACTTTCGGGTTTTTAGAAAATCCAAAGTGACTAAGCCACCATCAGTGGTGACTTAGTCCCATTGTACCAATTCTTTAGAAGTTTATGTAGATTTGGATACCCATTTGGCTGAAACGAGCTTCGGTCCAATTTTCCAAATCTAGGACTAGGTCACCTAGAATGGCGTAAATTTCCCAATAGATCAAAATTTTAGAATCAGAAAAATTTCAACTCTACAACACATTTCCAAGTGTACATCTTCAGTTTTACAATTTATTTTTTGTTTCATAATCATTTCTAGGTCATTTAGTACATGTTTGCATATCACAATGTGTTTTCAAACACCTTGCATTTCTTTAGTTTTGCATTAATAATCAACATGTTTTATTAGTTTATTACATTTAGGAATATTTCATTCATATTTGCATTAGTTTTGATTGGGGACATTGCAGTTTTTGGCCTACCTCTCTCCTTTTAGGTGAAAAACCCTAGAAGTGTTCGAGAGTCTTGTGGTGCCAAAATATTTGTTCACATTTTGGTGAACTCTACCTTAGAACATCACAGTTTCTAATTTTGGAGTCCATCATTAACCTAGAATTAGCTTGCATCAACATAGCATTACATGTTGCATTGTTTAATTTGCATTCTAGGGTTTCAAATTTTGCATTAGTGAAAGTGCATATAGGTTGCATTTTTGCATCTTAAATAATTGAAAATTTATGAAATCCTGCATTGGCATCTTAGGTCTACATCACACAGTAGAGAAAACATAAAAATTCATCAAAAAAATATGAAAAATATAAATAAAAAATCCCTACTAGGACTAATTCACCACCTTGGGTGACTTAGTCCAGTTTCACCCCTGAAACTACCTTTCACAGCATTGAAAACCCTATTTTTTAGCTTTTGTTTACTTCCATTACCTACCTGTATTAGTTGGTTGAGTTTTTGTTACATGCATTTCATTAGATCTAGCTTAAATTAGCTCATTTCATGCATTGCTTAATTTCCAATTTGCATTCACAATATTTCATCTTTCAGGTTGTTGCATAATGTAATCAGAAAATTCCCTTGTTTTACATCTGAAATTTGCATTTCAACATTTTACACTAAGTCATTGCATTGCATTTTCTTTACTTTTTCATGATAGCATGTTTACTTTCAATAGATGTGGCTTTGATTTGGTTAAAAATGGATTGTATAAATACAACATTCCCTCCTATGAGTTCAATTTCGATTACAAAAATTTAGTCATTGAGAAACATGTTAATTATCAAACCATTAACACAACCCATAATATTACATTACTTGTTGGTGAGAATGGTAGTGTAGAAAATCATAACAATCATACTTGTTCTTCTCCCGATACCTCTCTTATTAGTGACAAAGGTATCTTGGCGAAAGAAGATACAAGCATTGAGGGTCTTGATTGTCCCTCTCCTCATCCCCCTTTGGAGGATATTGGAAAACAACAAATTGAGATTATAAAAACATTTTTAAACATCACCTTACCTAGTCGCCATAACCATGATAATCAAAATTCTCCATCTCCTAATATCCCTCCTTAATGCAAAGAGGATAGGTTGGTGTTAGAAGATATACCTATTAAAATTTGTGAGACCCTTGATCCTACCTTCCCTAATGCTCCTACCATTTGGGACAATCTATTTGAACATCATAGAGGTCCTTCTCTTGATGTGTCCCCCACTTGTGGTGAAGCTACTTTACAAAATTCAACCTTGGATGAACATATTACAAGCTCTCCTATAGGGAAAACTTTAGTGGTGAATCTTCGCCACTTGGTGAATATTTAAAATTGAGACCTCCAAAAATGGCAAATAGTACAAGCTAAAAATGATGTAGAATTGCCAAGTTTTTACAAAAAATTAATTTCATCTCAATTAATTTGCCTATGTAAACGATGCGTCATTGGAACTGAATCAACTGATTCGCCAGTAGTTTATACTATAATTACAAATATTAATTAAATTTTCCAATAATATTATATTACTACCATTAATTTTGGGGCAATATCGCCACAATAATAAATTACCATTTAATTAAATTAGGGATATTTTAGCCTTGAATAAGGCTTTAATTTATTGCTATCAAATCATTGAGATTATTGTTTTAATCAGATGGTTGCAAGTTGATTCCATGCCCTAATATGCATGTGCCCGAAAATTGTTTTGGTCCACATGATTAAAAAGCTAATCAATCGTCTTCATTGTCGTCCTATCACCCAAAACTTGAACCTTGTAACCTATGTTGTGGGGTTCTGGAAGTTTGAAACTGGGCGATAGTGTGTTGGTTGAGGGATCACTAACTCCTCTAACCTTGGAACCTTGTCGTGGTGTTCAAAAGTTTCTTAACTTCTCGACTAGTTGATCTTCTTTTTTGTTGCAGCGTCTTGGAGTTTCCTAACCTCTGACTGGAGGTTGTGAAGTTTTTGGTTTCTCTAACTAGGCAACAAGCCAATGGATGGTGGGACTGGTCTGCGTGGATGGTGATGACTGCATACAACAATGACTTGGATGTTGACTTGGACGTTGGGAGTTAAATATTTAAGTCTTTTTCAGTTGACTTGTTGCGAATATTGTAGATTCCCATCTTGATTCTCCAGAATTGCACAAGTGGTGTACGCGTGTCTTGGTGGAGACCACAAGGAATGGCCAATAGTTTGGTGTGATAGTCAAATGCGATGGACGAGTGATGTGTCAACATGTGGCACAATTTTATTTGTTGATTTTACATCACTATTGTAAATCAACAATCATTAGAAAATTTTAAAAGGAGATATTCGCCATTGTAATTAATATTTTTTAGTGATTATTCCCTAGGATTCACCACTGTGATTATTATTTTTACCAATTATTCATTAAGATTCACCAAGATTTTAGAATATGTTTTAATAATGAGCATAGATTCGCCAGGAAAATTAATATTTTTTTCAAATAAAAGGAAAGATTTGTCAGGATTTTACACCTTCGCTAAGGGGGGGATTCTTAAAGTTATCCCTGCTCTCCTACTAGGGTAGATAATATGGAACAAGAGAATGCGACCTTAGAGACAAAGGAAAATCACATAGATCCTTCTCCTAGAATCTCCACTCTTGCTCAACAAGAAAATTCCACCATTGATAACTCCCTTACTTGTGATGAAGTTATTTTGGAAGAACCAAGCCTTGCATGTCAAGAATAATTGCCTTGCAGTTCTCCTAACAACTCTCCTCCTAGGGAGGATACCATGATGCAAAACAAGGATAACATTGAAACTAATGATTTTATGCCCTTAGAAGAAGATGAAGAGCCCTTGTTAGACTCTCATTCACCAAGGGATGTTAATATTATTCAACCTCAACTCATCCTTTATCCCCCTTCACACAAACCTCCAACTCAAAACAAACCTGAACTTATGCTTTACCCACCTAAGAACACTGTTTCACAGCAACTGAGTCATAATATTGTTGCTCATACATATCACACTAGAAACAATTTGTGATCACCACAACCAACCCTGACACCACTACCTTTGCCTAATCCCATTTTTCCTAGAGATCCTTGATTAAATTCACACATTAGGGAGTATGATCTTGTTGAACAACTTAAGAATACTCATGCTAAGATATCATCGTGGGAGCTTATTCAGCCTCCCCTCACTAGCATAACATGATTCAAGCAGCATTGCAACAAATTCTTATCCCCTCTAATGTGAAACCAAATGACATAGCAACCATGATTCAAGGAATAAATGTTGACATTGTTTTCCACCAAAGTGAACTCCCATCTTTGGAAGTGCAAAAAAAAAGTGATGCTTTCATGATCATAGCTCAATACAAATGAAAAGGAATAAAGAGAACTCTTGTTGATATAGGATCTACCCTTAATGTGTGTAGTGTGAGCCCTTTGGATAGGCTTAGCATTGATAAAGAAAGCATTCAACCTGAATCTTTATCTCTTAAGGGATTTTATAATGTCAAAAAGAAACTGCTTGGGGTGATCACTTTACCTCTTACAGTTGGAAAGGCCACATTGGATACACCAATCCATGTTATTTCAAGCATGAAATTTCATGTAATCTTCTCTTAGGTAGATCGTGGATTCATGAAATGAATGGGGTGCCTTCTACTCTTCATTGTAAAATGAAATACATCTACAACAACAAAGTGTACACACCTGATGTTGATCCTGAGCCTTATAGTGTCTTATAGCTTGAGAACACCAAAGAACATCCCTTGAAAACATCAACACCAACCACACAAGTGGAATTTGTGCAACAAAAAGACAAAGAAAAACACATTGAAAAAGTCACAAAGCTATTAGGTGATGATTGGGGTTCCTTAGATTTCACACCAACATTCATGAGAGAATACAAGATCATAAACAATGATTTAAATAAGGGACATGAACAAGAAATCATGTCAACACAAAATTTGAAAGACCCTTCAAAAGCATCTAACTCAACCACTTTAGACAAAGAAGAAAATTACACAACAAACTTTGATGAACTCAACCAAGAACAACCACCCAATCCAAAAGCAATGAATAATATTTATGGAAAAGGTTATGAGCTTATGTAACAACTTAGATATAGTGGAAAAGGATTTGGTGCTAGAGAACAAGGTATTTGTGTCCCCATCGATCCTAACATGCAAGAAACAACTCATGGTCTTGGTTATTGTCCTTTGATAGAAATCACCAAGCCTTCATCCAACATCAACACCATCACCACCAATTCCTTTAAGCCAAATTTAATAGTAGTGCATCCCGAACTCATTGACACTAGTGCTCTTGAAAGTTATCCTTTGCTAGAAATGAAACAAACAAAGACATCTTTGCTTAATGTCAATCTCATCTCACAAAACACTAATGATTTTAGTTCGTTAGATTTTACACCATCATGTCAAGAAGAGAACAAAATCTCACAATCTAAATCATCTTGCATAGGTATGAACTCTAAGAAAGAGATATCTTTGTCACATAATAAAGGAATTCCTTTTACTATTAATCAAGAGGGTATCTTGTCGAGACTCCTAGGTGTTGCCACAATAGTGGCTTACACTTTTTGAGAGATCATGATTTTTGTTGAAATCACATATTTTTAGAAAATATAATGATTTATTCCTTAAAAAGTTCCATTTAAGGATTCCAATTGAAGATTAATTGATCAAACCACCTTAGACCAAGCCCGTTTGGATAGTACCCTACTAGTTTTTAAACCATATCTATAATGAAGTCTCCTTTACACCTATCAAAATGCTGATAAAAAATCACTTTTGATTTACCTTTTTGGGGATCAAATGAATTCATTTAAAAAAAATAAAATTGTAAGTATCTAGTCCTTATTATAAGCTTCCAAAAAAGTATAATTTTGATTAAATTTAATTTGATTATTATATTTATTTTTTATTTCTTGTGAATGTATGTTTTTCATCGAAAATCAAGCTCTTTGTTCTAGACAGGTGGAAAAATAGTAGATTATCAAAAAAAAAAATTGAAAAATATGATTGCACCAAATATTGAAGTCCTTGATCCAACAAAAAAATAAAAATTTAATTTCGATACATACAAAAAAAGTTGTGTTATACGGTCGCACTATGTCTAAATTGTAATTAGTTTGACTTTGAAACTTGATTAAATGAAAAATATTGAATAAAAAACTACCTAACCAAGTGGAAGCACTAGATATTGGAGTTAAAAATCTAAATTTGAAAGAATTAGAATTTTATCCTTCATGGAAAAAAATTTATACATTATACAGTGAGAATCACTTTTGAAAAATGCTACTTTTTGAAAAAAAAAAAAAATTGTGGGAGATGGAAAAAGAAGTGCAATCTTATTCCAAAAATTTTGAAAAAAATATATTTAGAATCTATAGGAAAAATTTCATGAAACTCTAGTTTGCATCATCTTCAAATTCTTCACGGTTTAGCCGCTATAGGTGCCTGAAAGTGAAGATTTAGTTAAAAAAAATTATTTCAGTGTCTAGTTTGGCTAAAAATTGTAAACCACTATTGTGGAATCACTCTCCTCCAAGATCACTTGATATCCCTTCCTCTAAGAACACGAAATAAATTCTATTACAAGACTTCATTATGCGCCTATCATAGAGTTCATGGTCATTCTATTAATGAATGTAAGGCCTTGAGTAGTAAAATTTAACATCTTAAGGAGTTTGGTGCTCTCCCTTATGTGGGGGAACCTAATTCCTCTAATTGATATTGATTTTCACTTTAGCATTCATCTTAT
Source organism: Sequoia sempervirens (assembly GCA_007258455.2). Classification (NCBI taxonomy): domain Eukaryota; kingdom Viridiplantae; phylum Streptophyta; class Pinopsida; order Cupressales; family Cupressaceae; genus Sequoia; species Sequoia sempervirens. Next base: position 56,383 of record VDFB02336749.1, on the reverse strand, counting down.
CAATCATTTTGGCTCACCCTTATCCTACACTAAGTGGGGGCAAGGGGTTAGGTAGCCTTGTCCTTGTATGTCACTTGTTGTTGCCTCTTTTTTCTAGTTGTTAACCTTTCATGAACATATAAGAGCAAGCTTTGGATTTGGACGACATGCCTTAAGATGGCTCGCATGTGACATACTACCTTTTTCTTGATGTAGCTCATCAAAAACATATGACTTGGCATAGGGCTTTCTAAATCAGCTCTCATATCTTCTTTTACTTTAAAGCAATTGCTCATAGTAATGGTGTTTGCAACTGCTTTAAAGTGGGGACATACAACAACACTCACATTTCATTATGCGGTTTTCTTTTTTCTTGTGATTTCCTCTCTTTGAAGCATTAGATACAATGTTCCCCAAGATGAGACCTTGCACTTGTCCTCTCTTAGAAACAAGATGAGACCATTTGCACTTTTCCTCTCTTGGAGACACTAAGCATGATGTTCCCTAAGATGACACCTTGCATGAACAGAGCAAAATCCATTTGAATAAATCTTACAAGTCATTTTGCATTTACAATGTTTATGAGTTTCAAGCATACGAAGCTTTGCTTGCCTCATAGAGCTCAAAGATCAATTTATTGGCACCTTATTAAAGTTATCAAGAGGTATAACTTTGGTACAGTTTGAGTAGGAAGCCCAATCTGAGGCATGACTTTCCCCATAGCCATTTGTGTGTCTATGAGTGTATGTTTCTCACCTTTCAGGGCTTCTCACCTAGTGGACAACCAAGAGTTTCATCGCATCAGAGTGATTATGCATTTTTGGGGAAAACAGCGTAGATCTGATCCACAACATGTTGGAAAAATGGTTGAATCTTGATCCACCTTTTTATTTTCACTCTCCTCTTCCTTCTAGTTATTTCCATTGCATGATTGTGTATCTTGTCTTGTTGCAAATTATTCACCTTGTGTGTGTCTTTTTGTTCTTATGTTAGTTATACTTAGGATCTTAGATCCTATGGGCTTGGTTACCTCCATCTTTGTCATCCTAGACCATCTACATTGGTACGATTGGACTCTTCTTGAATGTCTACTTTAGTGTGAGTTTGAAGCAGGTTCATTCTCTCACTAAAGTGGGGGCTAAATGTGGACATGGAAAAAGTAACCCTTCTACTTTTTCTTCCTATTTAGGCCCTCCTTGTGCTTTGGGCTTGATTTTGCCTTGATTTATTGTTGTAATGTGGATAACACATTCACATTATGTCTTGGACCCTAGCAAAATGAATAAAATGCATGTCTTGTAAAGGTGTTGTAAAGTGTTGTGAATGACTTTCACACTTTTCTAGACTTTTATTAAGCATTTAAGTCTAATGGACCTATTCCCCCCTTAATTCAATATTGTAAAATATATTTAATTGCATTCTCACATTAATCTAGAAGGCTTGTAAATTAAACCTAATTCTAACCTAGTGTTGTAATGTGTTTTACACATTCACATTGGATGTTGTGTCCTTCTAGGCTAAGTGGACCTCATTTTAATGTTGTAAAGTGTATTTATTCACACTTTCACATTGGAATTTGTGTCCCTAGTCCTAAATACCCTTTACAACATCATTAATAGGCCCCTATGACCCCATATTGTGCATCTCGAGGCTTATTTTGATAAAAAAAACCCTGACTATATCATCATATAAACTTGATTTCTTCACTCATCGACAATCCAACTGGAAAAAGAGCCCCTGTGGGATGAATTCGCCCATATGGGAAAATTAGTCCCATCCAAGTAGGACTAAGTCACCTAGCTTGGAAAATTAGTTCCATTTGGATTACTTTTGAGGTTCAAGCAGGGAAAATTGGGTTTTAAGTTTAATTCTCCTTCATGTCGGCCATAGGGATCAAATTCACTAGAATTTTAGATGGATTTCATATATAAACAAGCTTCTTAACCCTAATTCATAACTCATTCATCTTCCATCTCAAGTCAAGCAAGCTAGGTTTTTAGCATTGTAAGTCATCAAGATAGCTTTCTAGGGCATTCAAGGGTAGATTCTTCATCTATTGTTGCAAAAAATCAAGATCTATCATCATGGAAATTTTTTAACTCAATTTTTTCATGCTTCATTACATTATTTCTTCATTTTGGTTTGGTTACCTAAAAAGGGGTTTGACCAAGGCAAACCCCCATTCCCTAACATTCAACATTTTCTCTTCTTCTTTGTGTGTTTGTAGATTTAGGTACGTTGAAGGTTTGGAAATCATTAAAGGATAAGTTGTAAACTTGTTGAAGACATCTCCTTGTTGGCTAGGTCAAGATATCCACAAAAAGCCACTTACAGTGCCAGAAATCAAAGTTTCAGAGGTGGACACCTATCAAGAACTAAAGTGCATACCGAGAGCTTCCTTTTGTACTTTTAGGTTTTTAGAAAAGCCAAAGTAGACTAAGTCACCATCAGTGGTGACTTAGTCCCACTGTACCTATTATTCAGAAGTTTCTGTAGATCTAGATACCCATTTGGCTGAAACAAGCTTCAGTGCAATTTTCCAAATCTAGGACTAGGTCGCATAGAATGGCGTAAATGTCCCAATAGAGAAAAATCTCAAAATCAACAGCATTTCTAGTCTGCAACACATTTCCAGGTGCACCTCTTCAGTTTTATAGTTTTTTGTTTTGTTTAATAATCATTTCCAGGTCATTTAGTACATGTTTTCATATCACATTGTGTTTTCAAACACCTTGCATTTCTATAGTTTTGCATTAATAATCAACATCTTTTTATCAGTTTATTGCATTTAGGACATTAAATTTAGGCATATTTCATTCATATTTGCATTAGTTTTGAGTGGGGACATTGCACATTTTGGCCTACCCCTCTCCTTTTATGTGAAAAAACCCTAGAAGTGTTAAGGAGTCTTGTGGGGCCAAAATCTGTGTCCACACATCAATATTTACCCTATGCAGTAATAGTAAATAGTAACTCTACATTTGGGGTGTAGCACGAGATGAACATGTAGAGAGGTAGTTATTGAGCTCAAGGGAGAGAGAGTTAGATAAAGGGATGGAAATAATGAGAGCTAGATCTAGAGCATAAGAGATAAACAATGAGTGAGATCGAGAGATAGTTCAACTTGTTGATTATTGAAATTTGACTTCCTGCTTACTGAAATCTGACAGTCTATAAAAATAATAAGATCTTCCAAAAATTAGAATTTGCATTAAACTCCAAGAGATCTGAAACCACTCTCAAACATCTTGAAACTATATACATGAAATATAACTTAAAGTATAAGAAAGCAAATATCCCTTATACTTAAATTTTATTTCATGTATATAGTTTCACTGGCAAGAAAGAGAAAGACAAAGAAAAAAAGAAATATTTTAAGAAAATGCATTCTAAAAAGTCATCATTCACACTTAGCGCTCACCAAATGACTTGCATTGGAAAGTACCAAGTCTTAGGCTCGGTCATTTGAGCCATTTGGTGAGCACTAGATTTGGTGCTTGCCAAATGGTCATTTCAGGTAAAAATTAAAAGTGACATCTTTTTTGTGTCACATCTTTCTATACTTACCCTTGTCATGAACTTTTTTTCTTATATACAAGATGTACTTTTATGATAAAAAGTACTTGGAGAGATTGGGAAGTCATAAAACATTGGCTCCTTTGGAATGGTTCTAGCTTTTGTAACAATATTTCTATTAGTCAACACAACATTTGGTGGTCCCCTATTTTTCAAGGCAACAACTACTCTCTAGCAAGAATGCCTTGGGTTCATGCCTTGAGATTTTACAAAAAGGAATTAAAACTACTCATGAGCTTTTTTCTAAGACCTCCATGAGTCTCCTTTCATAGAATGAAGTGAAGGACAAGCTTCACCTTTCCTATCAATATCATGAAACTTTTGATATTTTAATAGGGGTTGTTTTGACCGATAAGATTTATAAAATTGGTATCAATTCCCACAAACCTTGGTGGAAATATTTGAAGTGGTGTCCAAATGCCACTTTTTAAAATTGCAAACTATGGCAAGGATATTACTAGTTTTCTCTTCATTTTCCCATGGTCCCCTCCTTGGATCAATGGCGACATTTGGAGTCACTTGTTTTTGTCTGGCAACATAGATTTCACACCATTTGGTTAGTAGTTTTGGAACCAAAATTGGCTCACTTTGATTGGTGTATTCTTTTCCAAGGCCTTCCCATTGGCTCCACGTTATCCCATTTAGGAGTCCTTGACCCCCAATGCCTCTTTTGTGGGTAATGGGAGTCTTTGAAACACCTTTTTAATTTTGGGCTAGAGCTCAAAATGTTTGGACCTAGATTCATGAAATTTTCAAGCCTTTTAGATTGGGACCTTTTTCATGGCATATGGCTCTTTTAGGTGACTGAGCTCACATCCCTCATAAATTCACCCATATCTGACATGCTTTTGAGGTGAAGATTCTATTCAACATATGGAAAGATAAAAATTCAATTATTTTTGCCAATTGTTTCATGGATTGATATGGTTTTCTTTTACATTGAAGCTATTATTTGTTCTAATTTTCTATTGTAGATCCAAGTTCAAGCTAACAAAATTGCATTTGAGATGACCAACTTACAATTGGTTATCTACCATTGGGGTGGTGTTCCTTGTTTTGTTGCCAAAATTCTTTTGTCTCCCTCTTCCTCTAAGGGTCTCTCACTTGTTCATGGGTATTGTTTTGGACATAACCTCTTTGCTTGAGATAATTGGGAGAAACGCTCCTAGGTTTCTCCTCTAGTTGGGAGAAGAGATCATGGCTAGTGGGGTTGGTTGTGGCCTACTCTTTGAAGCTCAACCTTCGTGTTGCTAGTGAGAGGAACTTTTGGTTGGCCTACTAGAGGTGTTTCTAGGTGGTTTGGTTCTAACAAATTCCCTTGATTGGCTCTTGTCATTTTGTCTATTTGTACTATTGAAGAAGAAGATAAACAGAAATATACTAATGGATGTGACTCTCTTGAGGACACTCTAGAATCCGTCGATGTATGGGGTAAATTAAATGACCTAGATCCTCCTCTTGTCCCTACTCCTATTGTTCTCCTTACTTAATATGTAACACTATTTTATAAATAATGATATACACACTTATTCGTTAAAACATAAAAATAAAAATAAAAAACTCTCATTTCATGTGATATAATCTACTAAAAAGTTAATTATATTTATAACGAAAATTTAGGCTTAATAGTGGCTACGGAAAATATGGAAAAAAAGACTCATCAATTTAAAACCCCTTGACGCATTCTATAGACTAAAAACTAAAACCAACTAAGCAACTATGTGTATATGGTAGATACCAGAAGTATAGTACCTATTTTTTGGAAGGCTACGCATCTTGGAAGCTTTAGAAGGCGCCCATCACTTCCCCAAGTCTGAACGAGATAGAAAATCTCTACACGCCAATGTTTATTCATTATTTACCTAGATGACCGTGTCCTGCAAGCAACGCGGAACATGGACAAACTGACCCACTCCCACTCACACTCTTTCCAAAGAGCTGCACGGGAAAACGAATCTTTGAATATATATGTAACGTGTTCAGACTTTAGCCATTAAAAAACTTGGGAATGCGCGCAATGACCAAATGTTGGAAAAAAGACAATTTTCGTACGCGGTTTTGCACAGGACTGGACGGAAAAGAAATACCTGCTTCACATGGCCGTAGCTCCTAACCTGACATACCTGCTGTGCCAGTGCCGTATCTGCCAGTCCTCGTCAGTCCTCGTTCCATACGCCCTAGACTTCTGTGCAGTCCATTCGCTCTAGACTTCCTTGCAGTCTCAGATTAATGCATTAAAGTATGAGTCTACCTGATATGAGTCTAGACCTTATGTGAAACAGCTGGACAAAGAATACGAAAGTTAAATTTTGACAAAAAGTGGAAAGAAACTGTCATCATCATGATTTGCTTTTTCTTATTGTCTGTATTCTGCAAGATGCATCCCACTTGTCTGCATTCTGCAGTTTTCACGAGCTTGGAAAAGTATGAGACATCACGAATTTCAAATCGCAGTCTATTCTGCTTAAAGCTGTTTACCGTATAATTATTGTCCTTAATCCAAATAGCTCTGCAATGCAATAGCACTGCTCCGTGTCGCTTACTTCTACTCTCTTTTTTCTTTATTAAATGTTGGGTTGAGTAAAGAGTATTAAGGATTAACTGTGACAATTAGAGGAGAGGGCATCGTGCACCCTAACTTCGCGCTTCTAATTATCCTACGTCGAAATTTCAAATCACTCCCAATTTTTTACAGCAGCTTACTTGGCAAGTTCTCTGCTTATAACTAAGGTTTCAAGGCCACATCATCAAATATGTTGCCACATCAGCATGCGTTTTTGTCAAGGTGTCCAAAAAGGCCCCAAAAAATAGTGAGACCAATTCTCATGCATTACATCATGAGTAGTTGAACGCTGATGTGGTATCACATGATTGGTTGCTTTTTAGATCAAAAGCATACTTTGTGTTTAATTATGGGTAGTCAAATCACAACTATTGGACATTATATAAATGACTATTGGGTATTATATTTACGATTGGGTGCACGACTATTGGGCCCTCTCCCCTAGAGTGGCATTAACTTTGCAAACAACCATACATTTCATGTGCAAATGAAGCACAATAATGTTTAATATCAATTTATTTGTGACATGGTAGATGACAAGAGGGTTATGATTGACAAATGAATACTTTGGTGAATATTGAAAATATTTTGATGAAGTCTATGAGTATGTAGAGAAATTTAGATGGCACAAACTTGAGTATTTTTCCTTAATATCTATAGGTCATTTTTGTTGTTTTTTTTTCCACTCCTTCAATGCATACAAAAATTAGACGAATTTTGAGATTAGATGTCTACATTTTGTAATTTTATATGCTCAAATTTTTTATTTATTTTATATTATTTATGTTCTTGAATTAAAAGGGTTGTCTCAATTAAATGGTTTTAAAGGGATATTGCGCTCTTCATTGTTCGTTTTAAAGGGACAAAATGGCTTTCAAACTCGCCGCCTTACAGGTTTTTGGTCCATGGGACCTGCTCCACCTTCCTCGCACAGATTAAAGGCATCAGTGATGCGACGCAACGCCTTTACATCTACAATACTGGTAAAAATGTTCAATTTTAGGTAGGCCTATTTGTACCAGGAAAAATATAGAGTTTTGGTTTTTTATTAGTCCTTGGCCTCTTTTTTTAATTTTTTAATTAAATGGGTTTAAATTTTAATATTTTATTAGCTATTTGGAATATTTTTTAATTTGATTATGCAATTTTTTTTGTCAATATTTTAAATTGTAGTTATATGATTAATTAAATTGGTTTTATAAATCCAGATTTATTTTTAATAACATTCTTGTGTGGGAAAGAGTGTATAATGTGTGGTAAAGAATGTATACATTGATTTATCTTTGTCAAAATTAACTTTGTAAAAGTTAATGAAAACATTGACCAGCGTTTTATCCTTACTTTTATATAAAATTGATTTACATTTCTAATTCTTGCTTTGTGCAAATGGTCCTAAGAGATTTATTATAGACTTTTTGGAGAAGGGAAAAGGTTTATACAAGGTTATGTGGGAGTTATGTTGTCTCCCTCATGATTTTGGTGGGCTTGGATTATTGGCATTCAATACTAAGGTATAGCCTTGCGTGCTGAATGGGTTATTAGGGTGCTTAAGAAAAATGAAACCTATAAATTTTTCCTTAATTGCATTTTTGCTAGTATGTCTAATCATTGTAAAGCCTAGATAGATCTCAAATTTCATTCTCTTCTAATTATGAAGGAACTTATTCAAACCTATGAGACATTTGTTATAAAAAACATATGGAAGCTTGGGAAGCTATCAAAGCTCAACAAAATTTTACTTAAATATGACAACCTTCAAAGAGGAATCCCTATCCAATATTTGCAAATAGAAAAGAATTGCTCTCTTTTCTAACTATTTATATTGTTGTTCATTTTCTCATGTATACTACGTCCACGATTTGTTCCAATGTTCTCATACAGATACAAGTGGAAGTTAATAAAGTTACACTTGTTCAGTTAAGTTCACTGACATGTGCTTCTTAACCATTAGGGTAGTACATTTTATATGGTTGTTAAAGTCCTACCCATCTCCCTTTCCAATGGGGGTCAATTACCTCCTTGGACATTAGTTGGACATAGTCAGAATGTTTATATGCATAAATCTCATAATTCACATGTTTCTTAACCATGTTAGTATAGAGCTCAAGATCATAGTGATAATGGTTAGTCTTCTCTACCTTTAATTATTCTTAGTCCTATGACAAAGGTGCTTTTTATTGGCTAGACAACAATAAACTTCTTTGCCTCTCTTTGACTATATCCCTTGTTAGGAATGATACTCAACACTATATTGATGAACATGCTAATGATGAAAGTTTACTTATAGGTTGGAAGCCTATTGTAGATATGTAGAACTTTCCTAATAGCTAGGACAAATTGAATGATCATATAGCTATTTGTATTTTTTTTTTCACTCTTCAAACATAACATTTAAAGTTTGACCTTGTGTAGACTATTAGACGTGAATTTTCCCACCCACCTTGTTTTTATAAATATAATATAATTTTATCTTATACAAAACAACATAAAAGGAAAAAACAAAATGTTAATAAATTATTTTTTGAACTTAACAAAAATAATATGTAGTGCAATTAAAAAAAAACAAATGATTTACCTTTGCATCTCAATTTGCAATATTAAAAAATTATGGATGACAGCTGGATATGTATATCATTGTCTGTTATTTTAATTGATTAAGCTTGACCCTATAACTAGTTTCACTCCCTTGTTGTCAAGGCTAATGAAAATAAAAGAATGAGTTATGATCATGTAGACACTAAAAATTGTCCTAGATGATATCATACACTCAAAACAGGTTTACTAACATCATTTCCTCTCAAAATTCATTTTCTTTTCACTTAATTAATTTAATTAGCCTAGCTAGTTAATTAATTGCATCATTTTCATCTATTAGCCTAATTAATTTAATCAAGTTAATTCATCCCCTTCATGCCAACATTTCATCTCATTAAATTAAATACATCAAAATATTTAATTTAATATCTTAAGTCATCTTATTTAATTAAATTTAACCCTAAGTTATTTAATTAAATATCATTTCATCCCTCTCCCCCATTTATTAAATTATTTAATAAATAACACTTTCTTCCTCCAAATTCCCTAATTGCGCGATTAAACTTTGTCTAAATAGCAATTAAACTAATTTTCCTCTAAGAGGAGAATATTCCCATGGAATATTCCTTATCCCTTTTTGCACAATTAAGATTTTTTTTTAATTTGCAAAATAATTTTTATCCTCACCCATGTGAATACTCCAAAAGAATATTTTTATTCCTCCATCATTTGAAAAAGGGATATTTTCACTTAGCTTCTTGAGTAAGTTTTAACCTTTAACCTTTTTAAGCAAGTTACCTTTGACTTGTGTGAGCAGGTCAAAAGTGTGTTAGTTTGAAGCAAGTGTGAACCCTTGATTAAATCCCATCATGTATTCTCATCCGTTGATGAGAATCCATGATCCATGCCTCTCATCTCCTTCATCTTTGTCCATTGATTAATCTTTTCAATCTCAACCTTTCATTCCTCATTTGCTTTCCTATAAATAGGTCACTATTTGGAGACAAATGAATCCATCTTTCAATTGCAAACTCATGTTGTTGAATTCACTTGCACTCACACTCATCTTTTTCTCACTTTTAACTTGTTTTAGTTTATTTCTAATTGCATAGTAGCTTAGAGAATCCATTAATGGCTTCCATGCATCCATCTTAGCTTGTATATGAATTAGGCTTTTCATCTTTTAGCTTAGAATTAACTTAGAGTAGCTTAGCAATTGCATAATTAGTTTATTTTTAGCATAAAATCATGGTAACTTTGCTTGCTTCATGTTTAAATTTAACATAAATTAGGTTTTCATACATTAATCACAATGGTTTCATCAATTCTCTTCCATAGAATCAACTAAAACAGACTCACTAATCACGAGATTGAGAAAGGGTCGTTGTTTCACATCAACACGACACCAATTCCAAAACATGATAAATTTCAAATGGGTCAGGGTGGGAATTTGAATTTTTTTGTGTAGTTTGTAACTTTTAGTTTCAATTAAATGCTTAGTTTAATTTTCAAATTTGAATGATCTTGTTTGTAGATATAGGTTTATTTGGGTAAATTGTGCTTTAATCGATCATGGATTAAGTGTAATCAACCCTCACCGACATTTTCCACATCTCACATTTTGGTGCTAAAAGGAGGGAAAGCCCTTAATCTAACCATTTTTTAGCTTGAATTATGTTTTATGCTTGTTTTGCAAGATATAGTGATGACCAAACCACAAACAATGACACTCTTTAAAAAGTGTTGCCATATAGCGATGACATCACAATTTGAAACATCGACGCCAAATTAATGCACCAACGCTAATTTAAATCTGGCAATGTACTAATTTAATATAGATGTCTCAAAATTTTCAAACATTGATGCCCAAATTCACTAGACCAACGTTGAAAAATTTCAAAACGTGATGCTACTATGAGCAACGACACTGGACCAAATGCTAACACTATTGTACTCATTGTTTCTATTGCAAAGTGACACCCGTTTTCACTAGAGCAACACCCACAGTTCAAATTACAATGCTATCGTGTCCAGTGACACTCCATTAGGGTAAGAAATTTTATGATCATTTTTTGACATGTGCCTTAATTTCCTTGATTTGTTGGATCACTGATGCACTTCTGACTGTGTTAGATGGTTGTTAGACTAATAGGGTTTTGTAGGTTGAAATACATGGAGCTCAAGTGACAAAAGCTTTTCTATCTTAAAATTCTATGATTGTAACAAGTGTTTAATGCTTTGGGGCAATTATAACCCAACTTTTTATGCTTTCTACTTTCTGCTCTACGACAATCACTAGATTTCAGTTGGCTTTAAAAAGAACACAAAAACAAGATTAAAATTGAACCCTCATCTCATTACTTCTTTTTGGGTTTAAAATTGAACAAGGCAACTTCATAATATTTCATTTGGTGCTTAAAAAAAATTCATCACTACTTTGAGGGGTTAAATTTTACAACTGTTCGTTATGTTTTGTGATTTACAACGTTGTTAGTAGATGCACATGCAATTCTCTCATGCCATTTGGCGATCTTGAGAAACATAAACATTCTTTAACACTTTGTAAAATCACCTACATCTTTCAATTTGGATTAAAATTGAACTCCTTTGCGAGTGTGAGAAAAAGGCATAGTGTGTGTTCTCTCTTTCTTCATGCAAATAAAGATGATCAAACTATGGATGTACTTCATCACTATTGTTTACCTTTAGAGGGCCTACCTTGGTGGGAAAAAGTACTCACCCCAAAGGAACAACCCAAGTGGTAACGAGCTAAAGCCAAGCTCTTCCAAATTGCTATATAAATTTGTGGTTGCAATGAAAATTATGATCAATGGGATGTGGTACACGTGAGCTCTGCCCCAGTATCTTTATGATGTGTAAAGCCCTTGTTCTAAGAGTTGGGAGACCTCTTGAGGGAGTTTATCATAGTACAGTCCCCTAAATTGGAAGCCCTTATTATGAACCATTTTTTAGAATACAAAAATCCTTAATACTTTTTGGTGCAAGAACAATCATTTTGAAGCCACCCCACATTCTTACTATTCAATTGTAGAAACAAACAAATCCTTTTGATCTCTAGATTTTAAGGATTTTGAGATTTGATGGTCCTGAGAAGTGTGTGCCGAGAAAGGGGGAGCCATCGTCGCCAAGTCTATAACTGTTCACATTGTTTAGTGTTTGGAGAAATTCAAGTGGGGACTCAACAAGTATAGTCATTTTGAACCTAGGATTGTACATGATTGTGAATCAGTTTAACACCTTGCTTGGCTCCAAAATGATACAAAAACAAACATTCACTATCTTCCTCAAAAATTTCAAACACTTTGGTTTAAATATGGACCTCTTGAGTTAGCCTTGATATTACTGCTTGTCCTAAGGATTTATCCACAGTGATTTCTAAACATCTTGACATTAATCTCAAATCCATATTTCCCAAAGACAACATAGGAAATCATGGCTTTAACCTCATAATTTTCCCAAAATGTACATTGTGAATTTAGTTATGATTTTCTTGACATAAACATTTAGTTTGAAAACATAATCAAGACAAGTGTTTTTGATAAAATCAACTCACTTAAGCAAGATAAACTTGATGCAAGTGAACCTCACATGACTATTTGGAGATTGATTGCTCCTAATGAACAACTTGATCTTCTAGGTGTTATCATTCAACCAAACTTTGAACTCATTAACAGAGAAAAAATTGATCTTATTAGCAGTATGAGGAGCTTCACTTTTGAAACAAAAGAAACAAAAACCTAGTGGAGAAATACAACAACCATTTTAGACGAAGAAGAGGAACTGTAAGCTGATATTAAAGCTAAAAGGCCCACATTGCCACCACCCGCGTGGCAATAAATATCCTCCCTTCTTCCATAAACTTGAACTTTTCTAAATGATCTCACACAAAGTTAGGATCCCCAAATGAAGGTCAACTAGTCATCACTTTAAACTTAAACATCGTAGTGCAAAAGCAATCAACTACTGCATTGAGGCACTCTACAAGAACATAAACAGGTTTTTTATAAAAATATATGAACACACACTAAGGAAATATCTAGACATGCATACTTTCTTTATGGGTCAGAACCCTTGTCTTTTTTAGGATCAACAAATTTTCTAAGTCATTGGGTCTTTAGGATTTGAACATTTTAGAGGTCTAGCATCATTCTCACTACCTTGGTCTTGGAAAACAAAGGTAAATTCTAAGTAAACATTGGGTCAAACATCTCATCCATCCCTCCACCAAATTCCATCTACCACTTCACCAAACTGCAAAAAATTTGAATACACCAACACCTTTTGACTTAAACATCTATCAAACCAACCTCTAAATTAGCTACTTTATATGTGAAATGTATCCTTTTCCATGCACATAGTTAATTTAGTTATCATCCTTGAACTAGTTTATCTTGAAGGTCATGATTCTACCTTAAATGTTTCCAAGTCTATGAACATCCTTTATCCTAAAATCAAAACATCAAACTCAAGTCAAAAGTGTTGGTCCAAAATGTTTGCAAAGATCACTTCCCATACCGCCCATCTTTTCACCCCCCATTATCATCATTGCTCTGAAAATTCTTAGAGTGTCCCTTTTACCTAGATTTGAGTCAACTAGAGAGTTCAAACATCACAAATCACAACACAACTCTCCCATAGGTGACACAAAATTTATGGTAAAAATGAGATCACAACACAAGAGAATCATGGAAAAAGTGAAAGTTGCATTTACCTCAAGTGATCCAAATCCTTTAGAATTTGATCCTAGAAGTCACATTACCCCATCGCAACAACCATCATCTCCTTCAGGACCATATGAGATCTAAGATGTCCTGAATAATCCATTTGAGCTTACTAAGGAGGAAATGATGGAACATCAAGCCTTTGAAAATGTAGCTCCAATTTACCCATCCTTTGTTGCGTAAAACTTGACACAAAACTTCACAACTCTGCCACTAGGGCTAAATCAAACGTCCACTCCTAGTCTTGCAACAAGTCTTTCCCAAGACTTTGGTCTAACTCTTCCATTTGAAAGTAGTACACTTGTGGGTACCCTTGACGCTAATCCCTCACCTCTAACAACCACTTGGACACCTACCTTTGGCGCTTCTCCAGTTCCCAAAAATCCTAAATAACTATACACACCTCTCGAACTTCATCATTCCACAACCACTTCGACATATCGAGGACACCCCTCTTCATCTACATCCATGAGTACCACAAGTGTGCCCACCATCATGCAAAGCAGTATAGACCAAGTATCCCAAAACAACACACAGGGGCATGTCAATACCATACAACAAAGCCAACCCTTAACACAGATGGGGGAATCTCTATTCAATCCTCCAATGGGTTCATTTGTACCATTGGTTTCACAAAGCACACCCATCCCATTCACTATCACTCCATCTCAAAGCAACCACTTGGTTACGAGTTTTGTCAATCTAGGAAATACCTTGATCATGAATCCCTTGTTTACATCTTTAGCACAAGGTAATTATCCTCAAGACATGGAACAAGGAATTTTTTTTAATCAATGGACTCAAGGTCCTAGTAGTTCATTACCATCATGAAACCTAATGACATCATCCTCATATTTTCCCACAATTCTCGTTACCATGCAAAATCAAATGGGAACTCAACCTTACATTCCTTCATCTTCATCTACCATCTCACACAAAATTTCAAACCAAGGGAACCCTCCCCCTTTCATCAAAAATCTGCTATCTACTCAGAACATCAACATGCCCAATCCATCACAAATATCCCAAACTCTATATCCTACATTACAAGCACATGCCCTAGCTTTACAACAAGCACAACAAGCTTACCAACAAGCTATCCAACAACAACAAGCAACACAACAACAACATCAAGCCCAACATCAAGTAGCTTTAGCACAACAACAACAACAACAACATCAAGCACAACAACAAGCTTTACTAGCTCAGAAGTATGCCCAACAACAACCACCAAGTTCCTTCTATAATCCTCAACAATCAATACAAACACGTTAGCAACATACACATCAATACCACAATCACCTTCACAGAATCTCACACCGCCATACACCCCATACAACACTGTATCATATCAAAATCCTCCATACAACTCATCCTTCATTCCACCATATGTTCCTCCACCAAATCTGTAGGACAATTTAGCATTACAATTTAAGATGTTATCACAAGAATTGCAGGATCTTCGAATGGGAAAGACCAAGAAGCCCCATACACATAATCTATGTCCCTATCCATTTGATCGAAACATTGCAATGATACCATTCCCTCCCGGCTTTGAAATCCCAAAATTCAAAAAATACAAAGGGAGAGGAAGTTTTGTCAATCATATCAAAGAATTCAATGTAATGTGTATGGAGGTGTCTTACAATGATTCTTATCATTTGCACCTTTTCCCATGAAGTTTAACAGGTATTGCTATGGATTGGTTTTCTCATCTACTTATTGGCATCAAAACTTTCCAAGAAATTACTGATTAATTCATCGATCATTTCTCCTTCAACCTTGACATAGATGTCATCCTAGAAGAGTTGTATACTCGTAGACAAAAAAAAGGAGAATCCTTCGCCAATTTCTTACAATGATGGAGACAGATAGCTAGTAAAAGCAAGTGGCCTCTTCTTGATGAACAACAAGTAGGAATCATCATAGCCAATCTAGACCCTGATCTATCCTTCCACTTGAAAAGTGAGTGCATCACATCATATGATGAGCTTGTCCCTAGAGCCCTTACATCGAAAGAGCTCTAATCTCACAAGCACATAGTCAAGCTTACAAAGAAAACCATCCTTCAACTAGTTGATATGAAAAACCTTGTGTTTGGGCAAAGAACAATTATGTAACAATAAAGATGATGATTGACATAGAGAAATTTCAAAAGATAATAAAGATGATGTGCTAACAATGATAATGTGGCTATCAACAAATAGTAGATGATTGTCCTTAAAGAAATACTCCAAATCTACAATATGTGACTCTACAAACAAGGATGATATGTTTGCAACCTGATATAAATCTTAAACTATGGTTATTTCTAGAAGATGATGGATGTCCTCCTGTATTAAACCAATAGGGGCCAAGGATGTGGCAATTCCAAGCTAATCAAGAACAATAATAGATGAATATTGAGTCCCAATCTAAAGAGTGGGAACATGAAGACAAGTCTTTGAACCATTAGAACATGCAAGACCTATGATATACTCAAAATCCTCTAAAGTATCAGCATCGAAGGGTATGAAATTTTCATCTCTAAGAGGAGTGAGGAAACCTATAGCAAGATCCTTTGGGTATGGAGAGATATGACGGTCTCCATGGATTTTCAAAATTCAAGATCAAAGTGTGTGGGGACAATCAATGTTTGGTATAGCACATATAGTGTCAAGATCAACACAAGAACAAATCACTCCTACAACATGATCATTGATAATGCCCCATGTTGAATAAATACTTAGTGTGTCTAGTGTAGGCATGAGTCCATACAGTTGAGGAAAAAGATCAAGACACCTGAGATGTTTTAGGATGTCATTTGGCCAAGACTCATACTTATCCTTTACTAGGATAACCATAGAAGGATGAATAGAATAACCCATGATACTTCCTCAAATGAACAAAATTAGATACTAATAACATCAATATATGTAAAGAAGATCAAATGAATTCATCTCACACAAAAAAATCCTTTTTAGATGCTAAGACATCCAAGTAATTGATCTATTTAGGATCTAGGACAAATTGCTTATAGAATGCTTAACGTAAATGATCACTTAATACAATGCTCAAATGAACAAATTAACATAATATAATTGCCAAGATAATGAACTGAAAATAAAGAGAGAAAATAAAGAGGAGACAAACGCAATTGATAATGGAGTTCATCCCTAAGGACTACATCTCCGGGCCCCTCTCCAACAGAGTGACCGATCCGATTATACTCCAAAAACAGTTACAATTGCTTCAATGACTATCTCCTTCAAACACAGTAGCATAACATTCCTCTGATGTGTGGAAATGTCTGCAAAATATCCTGAGCATTCTCTCGTTCTCACCACCTGGACTTTTTAAAATTCCATCTCTACCCCTCTTTTTATACATAAAATTTGCCTAATTAGGCTTAACCACCAAATTAAATGCTTAACCTTCTTGATCAGCTCGTACTCTGGCTATTTTGTTTTTTACAATCTTTTTGTTGAGAGATTTAAGTTGGTTTTTGTTGGGTTATGGCTTAAAATGCCTTTTGGTTAATGCTCGGCCAACAAAACATTAACAAAACTAAACTAACTCCCATCATATTTTAGGAGCCGTTGGTGGTCTATAGGTGAATATACATTTTGCTAGTTGGGTGGTTGGCGGTTCCAACCCCGCCGACCACGTTTTACCACTAGCCACACAAAATCCAAACAATAAAAAGAACCCCTCATATTTTGCTATTGATAGCGCTTGCGGGTGCAACGGCTAAGTGCTTGGTTGGTTGGCCGAAGATCACGGGTTCAAACCTGTTAGGAATTTTGTTAAAACATTCAACCTCCCTGAACGTCAAAGACCAGAAATCAGTGACACATGTCAGAATGCAATTCACTGGGAATGCTGACGATGCTGCCGAGTTGTCTACCACTATGATGCCACGCTGCTGTACGGAAAACCATGTCACTGGTACGGACGGACACGTGTCAGTCGTTGATTGGTCCGTACAGTCGAGTCACCTACCACATGTCTTGCGACGATTGGTCCACTTGGATTCCGTACTATACGAACTGACACATTAGCATGATGACGTCATCATTTGTACCCTCAAGTCAACCGAACTTTGACTGCTTGTAACTCGAGCATACGACGCCGGATTTCAACGAAACGAACGTTGCCGGAATCGTCTCGATGAGCTCTTCACAATGACGCTGGTTCTATCAATTTTTGAGATGATTATTTTTTTCTCCTTTTGGATGACCCCTGAAGCCAGTTTGACTAGAAGTTTGACCGACTGTAACTTGCACAGACGGAGTCCTTTTTGCCCCGTTCAAGTTGGGTTGGGATCAAGACGTCGTTCTCTTTCTGATGATGCTAAATTTTGGAGTATTGGGAACACTTCAATTTTCATTGAAAAATTATCCTCGGGATCAGTAATTGACAAAAATGTGAAATCCTAAAAAACTAAATAAAACATGTATTTGCGGTATATTATAGAAAAATGCATAAATTGATATAAGGAGCTCTTAAATACCTTTCAAACACCACAAAAATTATGAAAATTGGAGATATAGGTGAAATATTTATAATTTTCTTTCGAGTACATCCAGGTTGGCTTGTCTTTATTGCTTTGGTCCAAAAATATTTCACCTAACTTGAAAGAAATATTTCCTAGGAAACTAATACATGCAACTTAATATTATAAAGACATATTTCAAATATACATAATAGAGGTTGGTCATTGAGCCAATTCCTTGATTGTAAATGGCTCAAGTTGATTATAGAGAATCAATAGAGCTAAATACACAACCTGTAAATGATGAGCATGTCTAAAAATTACAGGAAGGGGCAGTCTAGTAGGATTTGTTCCACAAATTTATGTCTATATGTGATAGGCTATAATATCTTAGGAAAGGATTTAAACCTAGGTATCATCTCTCGCTTGCCACATTCACTACCATGATTATAATAGGATTTTATTTATGTACATCTAGTAGGCATTCTAGTGCATTGCAAACACTTTTTTCAATGAGATCTTCTTTTGTTGCATTTGGGATTTTTTCAATATTTTAGGGATATTTAAGTATGTTTATTTTTTGAATTTCTTATTTCATGAGTTTATATGCATGTGCAAGCTTTGTTCTAGTGCTATTTTTTTTCTTGAGTGGGATGGCACGGTACATAAGGTGGATATGTAGTTTAAAATTATTAGGTCCCCATAAAGTATGCACATGGTAATATTATATAATATCATTTAAATTGGTGCAAATATTAGGAGCTTTTTGTATTCCCAAATTCCTTGTGGCTTGATTCTAAGGTTGTAGGTCCATATTGTCTCATGAGGATCTAATTTACGAGGTGCAATCCTAATTTGGTACACTTGGTTGGCTTTTGTGATATAATTTATTCAATCCTAATGGAGTTTTAATTAATCTATTTCTTTATAAATTTTAAGGTTTTTAAAACATAATTTAGTCAATTTTGTAGAGGAAATAAACATGAAATCATTTATATGATTCATTATGAAAATGTACACAAAATAGTGATTGAATGTTTTGAATGAGGAAATATGTGCCTATTCACTAGTTTGAAAGAAAGTTCTAGGGTTCATGACCTTTGCTCAAACTCCCTTTTTCTCAAATGTAAAAGCCTACTTTGTGGGTACATGTATTCACCTCTATACTATTAGAGGTCACGAAGAAAGCCAAATATGATAGCACAAGGTTTGAAAGTTTTTACAATGTGAGGTCATGGAGTTTTTGCTAAATTTGATAATGCAAAATGAATTAACAATTTAATAAATGTTGCTTCATATAATCTTTTAAAAAATAATACCTTCAGGTGAATGTAACCTTCGCTTGATGGTATTATTTTATTAATTTTTTCTATATATGAAGACCTTCGAATGAAGAGGATCTTCACTCAAAGGTTAACCTTTGATCAAAGGTCTTTACATGAAGATATTCGAGTGAAATACCTTCATTTGAAGTAATATCTTTGAACAAAGGTAGTTTGAAAATTCCCCTCCCTCACCCCTTGCCCTTCCCCTCTACCTTCAAAATTTTCACGCCCCAAGTTTGGGACCCATTATGTGGGATTATCCTTTAAACATGAGGAGTATATAGTAAAATTTGGGTACATGTTAGGAGATTTACAATTGAAGATTCTAGAGTGGAAGGTACATAATACAAACATTATTTTCTAAAGGTCTTTGCTTCATCCATAATTCAAAATAAAATATTTATAGGGGATAGATTCAAAAAAATAGGCTCCTAGGGTGCATCCAAATGTGTGACATGTGAGTAAGAAGAAGAAAGTGTAAACCATTTAATTTTATGATGCCCATTTACAAACTATAATGTCGTAAAATTGCACCCCTTGTAATTTCACTAACATTTTTTCATCCAATTTAGTGTCTACTCCCTTAGCATTTGTGCAGGCTCATTTTAGCCCCTCCATCAGCCTTTCTCCCTCTCAAGATGCTCAAAACCCCTTTTTAGTAGCTACCCTTGTATGTCGGCTTTGCATCAAACCTTATGCTTTCTTCATTCTCATCATTTTGTGGTGTGATTTATCTAGACACTAGTGTGCCACATGGATGTCTACTAGCATCCCATGACTTTTTGATGTCCAAATTGTAAGGAAGCTACAGTGGCGAAACAATTTCCTACACTAATCTTGAGAGGAGAATAATGCAAAACTTTACATATCTTTAACAATTACAAAAAATTAAACATAAATAAACATAGATATCACACATACCACAACACGATGATTTACATGGGGAAATCCATTTCAAGAGAAAAACCTCACACTCCAAAAGCCATCTAATATATTATTCTGAAATCACAAAGATTATAATATACTTGCAGAGCAAGCTTCTCAAAGGAGTATCACTAGTCATATGAACAATACCTTATGTGTACATCAATAGTAACTTATGTAATTGCAAGTTTGAGACACATTTTCCCAACACAAATGGCCATTTTGAGCCTTTTTCCACTTGTCACTTGATTTTGTCGGTGGTAACAACTCGAACGCCTTGTAACAACTTAGGAACCTTCTTTTCCCTCCTCTTTTCTCTTTTAAATCTATCATTTCAATTCTAATGCACTCTCTGGGTCTATTCTCTTTGTCTCTATGATTTCTCTCTTCTCTTTCTCTTGCTCTTTCGGTTGCACAACTCTTTACAACTTGTTAGCACTCTCACATTCTTACAGCATTGTCTATAGCTCTCTCTATCTCTCCTTGGCTTTCTCAAGCCTTGTAGGTGATATCTCTCTTATCTTGTGTCTTTGAGCATCTTGGGATCTTGCATGTCCCTTGTCTAGGCATTTTACTAATTCATGTATCTATTTATTTCAATGTCTATTATTCTATTTATCTATCTATCTAGCTTTCAATGGAGGTGGGAATATCGAAATGAGGGTTTGACTAGGATAAGACCCTAAAAAGCCTCAACAATTTTCTTGGTCTTATGTGTGCAGGTATTGAAGATATTTATTTGTTGGAGGCTTCATTTCTTGGGTCTTTGTAAAAAATATCTTTATCTCCTTCTCTCACTTTATCATTTATGTTTTACTTAATTTATTTTAGTTTATTTTAGTTATGTTATTCTTTGTTACTTTCTTGTATTCTAAGAGTTCTTAGTAGTCATGTTAGTATGTGGCAACTGATCATGCTATACTGTATAGCCCATGGTATACTGTACACCCTGGCCCCCTTTCCTCACTAGGGTCCAGGGCCGGGTCGGGCCCTGGGTAGGGGTTCAAGGGTGGCAACCCCCAAAAAGCGGGGGTTTGAGGGCGTAGCCCCCAAAAAAAATTTTTGCCCTTTTTTTCGCATCGTCAACGAAAAAGGAAAAATCTCTGAAAAAGAAAGAAAACCGACTTTGTAAAACCCTAATTCTAGAAGCTTCTAAAAGCTTGTTAAAAGGGGTTGGGATGGGGGTTACAGTATGAAGAAAAACATGATTATTCGCAAGATTGTAATAGGTTTTGCACTAGATAATAAAAGTATTGAATGGCTGCAGTTTGGTGGATGTAGCCCAGATTGGGTGAACCACGTTAAATTCTCTTTGTTATGATTTATTCTGTGTATGTTTTAGTTTCTCTGTTTATTATTTAAATCTGCATTTAATTGTTAGATATCTGCCATCTCTAACCCTAACAAGTGGTATCAGAGTGAGTTGTGTTTTGATTATCATCTGTAGGAAGGTCTCGCGACTGAGTGGGAGTCTCACGGTTGAGTGGGAGCAATGGAAGATGAGGGTAAGAAGGTTGAGAAGTTTAATGGGTAGAACTATCAGTTATGGAGGATGCAGATGGAGGACTATCTCTATTAGAAAGATTTATGGCGGCCATTAGAAGGGAAAGCCAAGAAACCTGCAGCAATGTCAGATGAGGACTGGGAGATCTTGGATAGAAAGGCTCTTGGTAGTGTTCGTTTATGCCTAACACAATCAATGGCATTCAATATTACAACAACAAAGACAACTCAAGAGTTGATGGAAACCTTGGCGAAGTTATATGAAAAGCCTTCTGCTTCAAATAAGGTATTTCTTATGAAGCGTTTATTTAATATGAAAATGGTAGAAGGTCAGTTACTAATCATTTGAATGAGTTTAATACAGTCACTAGTCAATTAACTTTTGTAAAAGTAAACTTTGATGAAGAAGTTAGGGCTATTTGATTCTGTGTTCTTTACCTGAAAGCTGGAATAGCTTGGTAATGGCTGTTAGCAATTCTGTTTCTGGTTCAAATACATTGAAGTTTGATGATGTTGTTGGTGTTATTTTGAGTGAGGAAATTCGTAGGAAAAGCTCAGGTGGAACATCCACATCAGGTAGTGTTTTGAATGTAGAAAGCAGGGGTAGAACAAAGGAGAGAGGAAACAATTCTGAAAATCGTGGGAAGTCACAAGAAAATCAAAGGACAAAAGGTCCCAATCTAGAAACAAGAGGGATTGCCGGTACTGTGGTAAGCCAGGTCATTTGAAAAAAGATTGCTGGTCTCGAAAAAATAAAGATGGAGACAACAAGGAAGGAAGCAAAGAGGAAAATGTGGTAAGTAACAAATCTGATGAGGATGCTTTGATTCTTTCCCTTGATAATGCTGATAATTCTTGGGTATTAGATTCAGGGGCTTCATTTCACACTACCCCCTATAGAAGTTATTTTCTTGATTATGTCCAAGGGGATTTTGGGCTGGTTTATTAAGGAGATAACGAACTCTATCAAATTGTTGGAAAGGGAAGAATCAAGATTAAGTTGCAGAATGGGAATCATTGGCTACTGCATGAGGTAAGGCATGTTCCAAAGTTAAGCAAAAAATTAATTTCAGTAGGGCAACTAGATGATGAAGGTTGTGTTGTTACATTTAGTGATAAAAATTGGAAGGTCACAAAGGGTGCCTTAGTAGTAGCAAAAAGTGTGAAAGTAGGCACCTTATATCTTTGTACAGGTCATATTGTTCCTTCTACTTTAATTGTTACAGAAAAGGGTCAATCTTCAGGAATAGTTGCTAAGGTTCAGCAGGTAAAAGATCATACAGTTGCTGTGGACTCTGAATCAGCACTATGGCATAACAAACTTGGGCATATGAGTGCAAAAGGTATGAAAGTACTTCATTCAAATAATGTTTTACCAGGTCTAAAATGTGTTAATATGGATTTATGTGAAAGTTGTGTCTATGGAAAACAAAAGAGAGTTAGTTTTCTCAAGGATGGGAAGAAAAAGAAAATGAGAAATTGGAGCTTGTGCATATAGATGTATAGGGACCAGCTCAGGTATCTTCTCTTGGTGGCTCTCTATATTATGTTACATTCATTGATGATGCAACTAGGAAGGTATGGATTTATTTCCTTAGGCAAAAATCTGATGTATTTGAAAACTTTTAAAAAATGGAGAAGCTTGGTTGAGAATGAGACGAGTAAAAGGATAAAATGTCTCAGATACGATAATGGTGGTGAGTATTGCATAAAGAGTTTGAAGATTATTGTTCCTCTAATGGTATTCATAGGCAGAAAATGGTTCCAAGGACTCCACAAGAAAATGGAGTGGCTGAGCGCATGAATAGAACAATAATGGAGCGTGCACGGACTATGAGATTGCATGTTGGGTTGCCTTTAAAAATGTGGGAAGAGGCTGTAAACATTGATGTTTATTTAATCAATAGAGGTCCCTCTAATCCTTTGCATTGTGGTATTCCAGAGGAAGCATGGAAGGGTAAGAAGGTGAGTTATTCTTTTCTCAAAACCTTCGGTTGTGAAGCATTTGCACATGTAGATTCTGAAAATAGAACCAAGCTTGATGCAAAATCAAAGAAATATGTATTTCTTGGATATGGTATTGATGAATTTGGTTATAGGCTTTGGGATTTTGAAAATCATAAAATTGTGAGAAGCAGGGATGTCATATTCAATGAAAAAGTGTTGTACAAAGATATGTTGCTGTAGCATGAGAAGAAAGAAAATGATTATGTAGTGTTGGATGATATTCCCAACAATAATGTTTCAGTGGTTCCTCATGCTGGGCAACAACAGCAGCAACAAATACCACAAACTCCTATTAGATGATCTTCAAGGATAAGTAGACCTCTAGAATGATTCTCTCTCTTTGTATACTATTTTGTTAACTGATGCTGGTGAACTAGAATATTATGATGAAGCTATGCAGGTGGATACCAAGGTTCAGTGGGAGCATGGAATGAAAGAAGAAATGGACTCCTTGCTAGAAAATCAGACTTGGGAATTATGCAAGTTGCCTGCAGGGAAAAAGACTTTACCAAACAAATGGATTTATAGGCTAAAAGAGGAGGATGGAGGTAAGAAAAGATTTAAAGCCAGATTAGTTGTAAAGGGATTTGCACAGAAAAAGGGTATTGATTTTGATGAGATTTTTTCTCCTATTGTTAAAATGACTTCTATTCGTATTGTTTTAAGTATTGTGGTGCTGAAGATTTGCATTTAGAACAGCTTGATGTTAAAACAACCTTTCTCTATGGTGATTTGGAAGAGGAAATATATATGGAACAGCCACAAGGATTTGAGGTCAAAGGTAAGGAGAAACTAGTGTGCAGATTGAAGAAAAAATTATATGGTTTGAAGCAAGCACCTCGACAATGGTATTTGAAATTTGACAGTTTTATGGCTGAGCAAGGCTATAGCAGGTGTAATTCTAACCATTGTGTTTATTTTAAGAAGTTGGATAATGACAACTACATTATTTTATGCTTATATGTTGATGACATGCTTGTAGTTGGGTCTAACATGGATTACATAAGTGAGCTAAAACAACAGTTAACAAAATCTTTTGCTATGAAGGATTTGGGTGTAGCAAAGCAAATCCTTGGTATGAAAATTTGTAGAGATAGAAAAAATAGAAAATTATTTTTATCTCAGGCTAATTATGTTGAAAAGGCATTGCAGAGATTTCATATGGAGAATGCAAAAGCTGTCAGCACACCTTTGCCTAGTCATATTAAATTGACTAAGGATATGTGTCCAAATACATAAGAGGAGGAAGAAAAAATGTTCAAGGTACCATATGCTTCAGCTGTAGGCAGTTTAATGTACGCCATGGTATGCACGAGACCAGATATTGCACATGCCGTAGGAGTTGTTAGTAGGTATTTGAGTCATCGTGGAGTTGAGCATTGGAATGTAGTAAAATGGATTCTCAGGTATTTGAGAGGTACATCCAATAAGTGTTTATGTTTTGGGGGCTCTAATACTGATTTAAAAGGCTATGTTGACTCAGATTTGGCAGAGGATATAGATACCAGGCGAAGTACCACCGGTTATGTATTTACAGTTGGTGGGACAGCAGTGAGTTGGATTTCTCGATTGCAAAAGGTGGTTGCTTTATCCACCACAGAGGCAGAGTATGTTGTTGCAATAGAGGCAGCAAAGGAGATGATATGGCTGCAATTTTTCATGGATGAGTTGGGAAAACAATAGGATGGAAATTACTTATTTATAGACAGTCAGAGTGCTATAACTCTTGCAAATAATTATGCCTTACATTCTAAAACAAAACAGATACAATTGAGATATCATTTCATTCAGTCAGTGTTGGAAGATGGACAGGTCAAGCTGGACAAGATACATATAGATGTCAATCTAGCGGATATGTTTACGAAGGCGGTGCCAAGGGAGAAGTTGAGCTCCTCTTTAGCTTCGGTTCGCCTTCAAGGTTGAATTCAAGTATAACAAAGTAGCAGGGTCCAAGGTCCTTATTTCCAGTGGGAGCTGTAAGTGCAGCAGTGTTGTCTAGGATCAGTCTCCAAGTGGGAGGTTGTGATGGTGTGGAGCCTGATCAGTCTCCAAGTGGGAGATTGTTAGTATGTGGTGACTGATCATGCTATACTGTATAGCCCATGGTATACTGTACACCCCGGTCCCCTATCCTCGCCGGGGTTCGGGGCAGGGTTGGGCTCCGGGTGGGGGTTTGGGGGCAGTAACCCCCGAGAAAAATTTTTTTGCCATTTTTTTTTTGCATCGTCAGCGAAAAAGGAAAAATCTCCAAAAAAGAAAGAAAACTGACTTTGTAAAACCCTAATTCTGGAAGCTTCTAAAAGCTTGTTAAAAGGGGTTGGGATGGGGGTTACAGTATGAAGAAAAATGCGATTGTTCACAAGATTGTAATAGGTTTTGCATTGGATAATAAAAGTATTGGATGGCTGCGGTTTGGTGGATGTAGCCTAGATTGGGTGAACCACGTTAAATTCTCTGTGTTATGATTTATTCTGTGTATGTTTTAGTTTCTCTGTTTATTATTTAAATATGCATTTAATTGTTAGATATCTGCCATCTCTAACCCTAACAAGTCAGGGTAGAAGTAGTCACTTTTTTTTGTGAAATTCTCAATTTTCAATTTGTACAAGATGCTAGGTTATGCCTTTGGGACATGAACATGCCGCACCATCATTCGTATGTCATGCTTCTGCCCTTTTGCTGAAATCTTTTCACTCTATCTTGAAATCCTCTGTGACCTATTCGTTCTGATTCTAGAACTCTCATCACTTGAGAACTATTCCTTATTAGATAATCTGTGGTATTTTAGGGTAGTTTGTTCCTTGGGAGTCTCTTGATAACCAAGATATTTGTGAACGTAGTGAATCCCCCTTCTCTACACAAACAATTGCTAGTAGTGACTATGTGACCAATTAGGGTGGAGCACAACATTGCAAAATGATATAAAGGAATATTTTATTTCTTTTCCTTTACTTCAAAAGTAATCAATCTTCTCTTGTTTATGGATTTTAAGTCCATCAATGGTGATAAAGAAAATTCTGAAGGAAAGTATTTTTAGGGCCTTCTAAGCGTCAACAATGCCATTGGAATCCTTTCTAAATAAATAAGAAATTACTATGGGTGGGTTGGCAAATAGTAGAGTAATGTTCCAACTAGGAAAAATAAATTATTTTCTTTCTAACATTGTGAGTTGACATGTAGATGGGAAGACTTAAAAGAACTCCCCATTAATGGGGTTGGTAGAGCAAAGTATATATGGAAATTGAGATAACATATAAAATGATTGCCTCCTTCAAATGGTTGGACCAAAATGAATTTTGATAAAGTAGCAAGAGGAAAGCTTGGAGATTCTGAGTGGGAAGTGAAATTTCATATTTAGAAGCTAATCTCGCTACTACTAATTCAAATAAGTTGAATGATCAAACAAACAATGAGGTAGAGGTGCAAGAATGACCTTGGACTACAAATCTACCATTAATATAGAGTTAGAAATATTGATTGAAGCTAATTATATGGTTATAATCAATTTGATATGCAAATATAGGTAAGGAAATTAGAAAATTAACAATATACTTCTATAGTTTTATTTATTAAATTCCTTCTACATACAACACATATATGAAAGTTATTGGTACAACTCGATTATCTAGAAAACAATGCTATAAAAATGATGGAGGAGAGTTTAATAAGAAACAATATTAATTCTTGGGAATATTGGCACTCCTAATTGGCTCTTAAGAGTTATGTACCTAAAACATGCAAAAATAAGCAATGAAATGAATTACTCTACAACATTCACAAAATTTAGGGGTGGTAAACCTATTCACACATGTTGACTTAATCCCAAAATAAAACAAATCATGACATCTCGAAGATATTATGAAATGGAAGGAAACAATGAAATTGTCTAGAAACAACAAGCTAATACAATAAGCATCCCAAACATTAGTGACTCACTGGATTTAATATGGACATAAGTGTGCACTTGATTAGAAATATTGCCCAGATGACATTCCTTGGGGTAATTTTTTTGCACCTAAAGAAATTCTTTAAAACTAAACCAAGCATTTTATTATGTGCCATTCAATGGCTTTTGGGTGAAGAGTCCTTGTATATTGACCATAATTATTGAGTTAATTCAAATGTTACATCCATTTTCATAGGGATTCTAATTGATTTAGGAGAGGACAAGGCAACCGTTGGCACCATGCAAATGGGATGATTAAGAAATATCTACTCAACGATCTTAATGAAACTTTATAGGTTGCATCTTTTGGTTTGGGGCTTCCCATGGGGACTAGAGCTCCACGATATGAACATGGACCCTTGATAGCAAGATGGAGGCCATTTGTCTACACCAATGTCCAATAGAAAAATAGGAGGAAGTGGAAGCTGAAGAAGATAGTAAAATTCCTAAAACAAGGTGAGTTTTAGTGACCAAATTGATATTAAATGGATGATTTCACTTTTTACAAATAATTTTGATGAGGATGAGAACATAGAGAGTCAAATGTTGTTGAGGACTCTATTAATAGCTCATAATATGAGTGTGAGTTAAGCATTTTAATTTCAACCTAAAAGAATGGCTTGAACTTTTTTATATAATCTTACTATCCTCTAAATATTTATGTAATATTTTTTTATACTAAATATGAAGAGTGTGATCCCCTTGATCACAATTTATTAAAAAAAAGCTAAAGATATATAATATCATAAAATATGAAATTTAAAAATATTACATATAAATTAATTATTATATTTTGAAAACATTAAGGGAAAGGGCCTTATAGTGGGTAGGGCTTCTATGGTGGCTATAGAAGTATGTTTGAGTGGGTCCCACAGTGGGTAGGCTTAATATCCAATAAACTTACAATTAATATCCAATTGCAAAGAACTTTTATCCATAAAGTACACAAATTGACAAATCATGTGATGCCACATTAGTGCACCAATAATACATGACTTAGTGACCCACTATTGGTCTCACCTTTTTTTGGACAGTTTTAGATTGATAAAATGCATGCTGATGTGGCATCATATTTGATGATATGGCCTTGAAACCAATTTTTATACAAGGGACTTGTCAAGATAAGCTGCTTAGATACAAATTTGGGAGTGATTTTAAATTTTCACAAAAGACTTTTGAGAAGTGTGAAGTTAGGATGGCCCACTATAGGCCCCTCTCCCTTAAACTAAACCCAGAAATATAATTGGAAAGGAGCATGCATAGTACAAATATACTGAAAAGTAGATACAATAATTGATATGGGGGTCGTAATTGAAAATATTTACAATAAATTTACGCCATTTGGTACACCACTTTATTTCATCACGAGCATGAAGACCCGCTCTTATTATGCTACAAGCAAAGTTGTACCCAGTCAATCTGTTAAACAAGTCTTTGCTACCTTCAGTCAATTCCTAGCGAAGTGATTAAGTAGAATAATAAGCTTGCACATACGATCCCTATCTTTCATTGCATTGCAGTGCTTACATTTTCATCCTAAATCGAAGAAACTTTTCACCAGTGTTCTTTTAGAGGCATTTTTTATTTCGTCCGGATGGAAATAGAAAAGACCCGTGTTAATGGGGTTCATGTGGAGCTCCAATTGTTGTAGTTTTTCTGTTCAAAGTCTATGCCGGGTCCTCTTTTGTCGATTAAGAGTGGCTACACACAACACTCACTTTTCCATCTCATCTTTTAAAAATCTTGAACGAACGAATTTTTAGGCACTGTCCTGTTCGTCTGGTCAATGTCATTCTAAATCGAAGAAACTTTTCACCAGTGTTCTTTCAAGGCATTTTTTATTTCGTCCGGATGGAAATAGAGAAGACCCGTCTTAATGGGGTTCATGTGGAGCTCCAATTATTGTAGTTTTTCTGTTCAAAGTCTATGTTGGGTCCTCTTTTGTCGATTAAGAGTGGCTACGCACAACACTCACTTTTCCATCTCATCTTTTAAAAAATATTGAACGAACGAATTTTTAGGCACTATCTTGTTCGTTTGGTCAATGTCATGCTATTAGATAATAATTACATATACGATCTAATGGCAATCAACTTTAAAAGTGATTATTGCTGTGCCAAAGTAGAATGGTGGGTGCGTAACAATTCATTGCATGTTCGTTAGTCCATTGTCCTCTCCATAGGTCTTAATATGGAGGAAAATTTATTTCTATTTTTCTGTTGATTGATTGATTTTAATAACATCTACCAGACCATCCAGTCTATGGGACCCACGAAATGAAACTGAAAGACCACTTTAGCCAAAACAACAAGACAATCGCTGACTCCACCGAACTACTTCATGTTGTTTTCCAACTCTTTGCTGATTCTGTTTCTTGTGCTATGAATTTGATTAGGGAACTTGTTGTTTTATTGATTTTTTCTTCTTCAAACAAGGCCACTAAAGACTTGTTTTTTAATAAATATAAGTAGAAGTATCGGATGTCCTCGTAAGCCTTACATTCCATAATGTAGTGCTACTCTGTCTCCACTAAATCCGAAGAGCAGAAACAACAAATCCTATCCTCCCACACCTCTTTGGGTATTTTCCACCTTCCCGTTTCACATCTCAAACACTGTGAGCTAGTTCTTAACTGGGCTATTATCATTTTAGCCTTCCACTTTATATCAACCCCCATGTAAAATTTTTGCTCATGATCACAAGTAGGGTTAAAAAGAAAAACATAGTGTTCTCTTTTTCCAGCCAAGTTGTTTCGATCACATGATATTTTTGAATTTCTCTTTTACATACTTTTTCATTTCGACTTTTGTGTTTGGACACTCTTACATGTTGATCCCCCATTTTCCCATCCACTTGACATTTTGTTTCATCCACGTGCTCTTCCTTTTGGTTAATGTTTCTTCTACCACAATTTTGGGCCATCGATGTTCGCCCATATTCTCTATCCTCTGCAAATAGCCTAATAGACAAATTGTCATTGCCATTTTTATTGGGAAGACACTTGCTTTAGCCAAAACAATCTCATACGAGATTGTACTTTTTTTTTTTGAAATTGCTTTTGATTAAGTTCTTTTGGAGTCTTTCTACTTGCTTCCACTTCACAAACAACGTGCTACAACCCCAACAACCATATAAAACCACAGGCGTAACAAGCAGCCCAAATAATTTCTTCTATGTTTACCAATCCCATAACTCAGCCGATCTACATTTGTTTTAGAGCAAGTAAAGAGCTTTCCAACCCCCTTGAATTATTTTTGTCCTACAAATCTCCCACTTGAGATTTTTGCAAAAATTGAGACCCAAATATTTGTATTCACTCACCACCTACAAAGTGTTTCCCTCGGACTCAAAATTTATTTGCTTCTTAGCCCTTTTCAACATAAAAATCATGACCTTGGTTTTGTTGATGTTGACTTGCATTCCCACATCTTGACAAAAAAGTTCCAAAGCATTTAGATGTTCTTGAAGACTATTTTCAGAATTTGCGATTAAAGTAAGGTCATCCTCATACAACAGTAACTTGACCACAAAAGTGGTCAAAAGAACACCATCACCTTCCCGCTTGTCCAACCACTCTTCTAATTGGTCTATGTACAACCCAAATAAAGTGGGGGATAGAGGGAAACCCTGCTTGATACCAATGTCACTCTCAAAGCACTCAGAAAATCCTACCTTTGTTATGATTTTGGCCCTCACTTGATCATAAAGTTTATGGACAGTAGCCCTATATTTTTCTAAAATTCCAAGTTGTTCCATTCTATCCCAAAGTTTGTTTCTAGGTACCATGTCAAAATCCTTTTTGAAGTCAACAAAACAACAAAAGACCTCACCACCCTGTTTATCCCAAACTTTTTCAACCATATGCTTGAGAGTAATGCAATGGTCAATAGTAGAATGCTTTGGTCTAAAACCAGCTTGCCCTTTCGCTCTCTTATCCTCCTTCTCATCCCAACGACTGATTCTTTGCTCCACCATGCTCCCAAAGAGCTTCCCAAAGAGAGGATTAATCATTATAGTGTGATAGTTTGATAGGTTGTTGAAATCCCCACTCTTGTGGAGAGGGATAACAATGCTTGTGGTCTAATTTGTAGGGAAACCATGTTGAATGACCCTATTGAAAATCTTTTTGATATGCGGCACCAAGAACTCTAAACCCCATTTCAAATATTTTGCTTGCAACCCATCAATGTCCCAAGCCTTGCCTACCACCAAAACTTTAATACCACTTTTGATATCCTTTGTGGAGAAAAGTTTGTTAGCTCTTCCTTTTTTCAATCAGGGGAAGTCACAGTACCGAAAATCACCTTTTTCGTTTAATCTGTCAGCCTAAGAATTTTTAGGCATTTTCCTTTTCCTTTATAAAGGAAAAAGCTAAAGAGTGGGCTACTTTAGTAGGCACTGTTGTGGAAGGACATTGCCCCCAACAAAAGGGTGGAAGATAATTATGTCTTTCATGAAAGGTTTGGATATCCTCCTCTACTATATTATGTTTTAAAGCTTCCTATCTCATTATCTTCATGGATGTCCTCTCCAAGAATCGACAACTCTTTTGAGTATAAAGAACAGTTTAAGCGACTCTAGCAGAGAGCTTAACTCTTGGAAGGGAAAATATTCTTGTAATTTGAGAGGTCTCCATTGTGATGAAGTGGAAGATGGGTAGACCGGTCTCCAAGTTGGATATCCATGTGTTTAAACTTGGAGGCGAAATAAATTCAAGCTTATTTGAATTGACATCTATGTTATCTAAAGTGAAAAATGGGAATCCTAATTAAATGGTAACATGATGAGAAACAAAATATTTAGAGGTTGCATATGAGAAATGGATTTTAATATTATATATTATTTTTTATAATATTTTTTTATAAAAAACTTGTAATATACATGGTATTTCTAGTTTTATGAAAATATAATTAAATAATTTTGTATTTTTGATCAAGTCAGAAAAGAATAAGAATAAATAAACTGGTAGCAAAATATGTATGACAGCACATCAATTGTCCAAAAGTTATATACTATTATTAGAAAAATCACGCCTCTTTCTTAATTCCTCAAAGTAAGGAGAAAAGCCTAAAAAAATGCAATTATTTTTATTCATAAAGATTAAGTTATAAAATAAGTGATAATAGTTGTCTACCTGAATAGCTTATTAAAAAATTCCATTTTACATGAAACCTTGAACTGCAAATGCAAATATTTTTATTCATAAAGATTAAGTTATAAAATAAGTGATAATAGTTGTCTACTTGAATAGCTTATTAAAAAATTCCATTTTACATGAAACCTTGAACTACAAATTTTTTATGTAAAATATATTTACATTTCTTTTCATATTTATCTATTAATATCATGAAGCATTATTTAAAATAACAATAATATAAATATTATATACTCAATTATTATGTATTGTCTATCCAACATTTGAGGGTCTTTTTTAATAATTGAAATTCAAAATATGATTAATAAATATGATTGAATATGCTTCTAGACTATTGGATGGATTATGCCCACTAGGAATGTCTAGCAATCGTTAAAAACTGAATTTCTTTTTCATTTAATGGTTGTGTACCTAAGTAGTTGAGAATCACTTGTATTGAGGGGGATCAGATGGCCACATATGAACCATTTCATCAAGTGGGTGATAGTAATGCTCAAGAAAATCATGCCAACAAAAACATGTATAGTTGAGCTGATTCCAACTAGTTACCTATTAAATTGGATTGAAATGGCTTAGAAACGACCATTTGCAATGGGAAACTCGTTTTGGTCATCATGATGAGAAACAAAAGTTCCTTGTTGTGTTTCTAGTAACATAGGCTGAAACATCTCAAGCATTTGGATTTGAGGGTAATTATTTGAGCTCGAAAAGTTCGATGCCTATAGGCTTGGATTCTTTAACAAACCTAACATATCTTTCATTAAATAGGTTGCATCTGTAGGGCTTCAAAATAAGCATAGGTATCTATAGTCTCTTGAAGCTTAACCATTTTGAGCTATCTAAGTGTGGTCAGCAAGGTTCCATAGTGCTTAACTCTTTGGTCAATCTTTCCTCCCTTGGTTTTTTAGACCTAAGTCACAATTTTTTTTTGAGATCAATACCTAGTTGGATGGGAAATATGAGAAAACTAACTTCACTTGATCTAGGTTTCAATGCTTTGAATGGTTATATACCTCCTAGCTTAACATATCTTCATTTCCTCACATACCTTAACTTTTCCCTAAATAGAATTAGTGGAAGCATTCCCAAGATTGTTGGAAATCTCACCAATCTTGAAATTTTAGACCTCACACAATAATTTGAATGGTAATATACCTTCTCTATGGCATATGCACACTCATGTTGGAAACCTTTCCTATTTGGATCTTGGGTGCAACAAATTAGAAGCCACAATACCACCTAGCTTGGGTTTTCATTTGTGTTGGATATAATAATAGTAAATCACCAAATATAGTAAACTTTCCAAACAAAAAAGTATGTTGTGTTCTTATTGCTCTCTAAAAGAAAAATATTTTCTACTAGTGACAAAGACTCTACATTCTACATGTTTAATGAATTGTTTTCATTTATATGCTTTATTACACTTTGGCATGACAACCTATTATTACAAATATAATATTGAGATGAT
The DNA here is from genome assembly GCA_007258455.2 of Sequoia sempervirens. Taxonomy (NCBI): domain Eukaryota; kingdom Viridiplantae; phylum Streptophyta; class Pinopsida; order Cupressales; family Cupressaceae; genus Sequoia; species Sequoia sempervirens. The sequence goes on along the minus strand of VDFB02336749.1, from coordinate 22,186 downwards.
ATGCACTAATCCAAAGTCTAAATATGATAGTGGTATGATCATATATAAACATATTTAGTATAAAATACAATTAATTTTTTAAAAGATCATATCATATGAAGAGAAACATTTTAAATAGACTTTCAAATTCTTCTATAATATTATAATCATACATATATATAATTTAATTTTTAATATTGACAATATCATTATTAAAAATTATAACAAATTATAAATTAGAATATGATAAAATTATCCTTTCAAAATTACCTTGAAATGTTATATATATCTTATTTATATATAAATAACAGTTATCCTTTCAAAGTTGCCCTTCAAATATCATTATTTATATATAGCTTAACCATTCTCTTTTTCCTGTCCCCCCATATTGATGACTATTTTTAAATAATAATATTAAACGATTCAACGGTGAATCACATTTTATCCTGTTGGACAAATTGACTCACCAGTGGCTGCTACTTTCATGAATCGTGTTCAAAAGTTTGTTTCAGAAATGGAGGGAGGTATGATCATCGCAATGCTGTGCTTAAGCCTCGCTGTGGCATTCACATTAACCACCGCCATCGCAATACAGAATGCTAACACTTCCTCCTCTTCTCATGCCTTTGCTTTACGTCGTCCTCATACACAAGGAAGGGTTTCTGTTACGAAAGATCGTCTGCTGCATGAGAAGAGGGATGTTGAGGCTCTTCTATCATTCAGACATGGGATTACAGCCGACCCCATGCGATCACTCTCCAACTGGACTTCATCTAATTCAGAACACGTGTGCTTCTGGACCGGTGTTTGGTGCAGAAAACATACCAACAGAGTGGTGGCCATACTTCTCCCTCATTTGGGTTTGAAAGGTACTATTTCTCCATCTGTAGGAAACCTCTCCTTGTTACACACGTTAAATCTCTCATACAATTCTTTCAGCGGAAGGATTCCACCTCAGCTTGGCCAGCTGAAAGCGTTGAGAATACTTGCCCTGAGATATAACGGACTAGAGGGTTCCATCCCCAAATCTCTTGCCGATTGCAAACAGCTTCAGTGGCTTAGACTTTCAGAGAACAACTTGACGGGGAGCATACCAGCAGAATTCGGTGGTTTGGCGAAGTTAGAGCATCTCCGCTTGCCCCACAATAGTCTGAGTGGAGGCATTCCAAATTCTCTGCGAAACTGCACGTCTCTACTTGATTTGAGCCTCAGCTTCAACCATCTCACAGGTGCGCAACTCTCATCTCTTTACTTTAAAAGCAACATGCTAACCGCTTACATCCTACCTCTTAGTAATTGTTCTGAATTATACAGGGACAATTCCAAAGGTCATAGGAGAGCTGAAATCCTTGGAACTATTGTACCTGAGTTCAAACAATTTAACTGGACCTATACCACCTGAACTAGGAGATTGCACATCTCTTCTTGAATTGGACCTTAGCAATAACTATCTCTCAGGTACGCTACTTTATGCCTTCAAGCAACATATTACTATTTATTCCTCAGCGTCAACCATCTCACAGGTGCGCTACTCTCATCTCTTTACTTTAAAAGCAACATGCTAACCGCTTACATCCTACCTCTTAGTAATTGTTCTGAATTATACAGGGACAATTCCAAAGTGCATAGGAGAGCTGAATCCTTGGAACTATTGTACCTGAGTTCAAACAATTTAACTGGACCTATACCACCTGAACTAGGAGATTGCACATCTCTTCTTGAATTGGACCTTAGCAATAACTCTCTCTCAGGTATGCTACTTTATGCCTTCAAGCAACATAGTACTATTTATTGCTTTCATCCATTGTTCTCTCAATAATAGATCTGAATTATACTTTATTATATTTAACAGGAGCAATTCCAAAGGCCATAGGAAATCTTAAATATTTGAAACTATTGCATTTGTATGAAAACAATTTAACTGGACTTGTACCACCTGAAGTAGGAGATTGCACGTCTCTACTTTATTTGAGCGTTAGCTTCAACCATCTCACAGGTGCGCTACTCTCATGTCTTTTCTTTAAAAGCAACACACTCTTCTTATTAGTAATTGTTCTGAATTATGCTTCATTAAAATTAACAGGGACAATTCCAAAGGCTATAGGAGAGCTCAAGTCTTTGAATTCATTGTATCTAAATGAAAACTGGACCTTGTTAGAGATAGTTAAGATTGTCTAAAAATAAAATAATATTTCTAGAATCTTCCTGTAGCTGTTTTTGAAATAAAAAACATTTAAAAAAGAGAGTTGTTGTAAAAGAAGTTTCCAGATTTTAGAATCTTCTAGAAAGCAAGAAGCTTCCAAACTTCAAAGATGTAATAGCTATATATGTGTGATTGAGGACAGCTGTTGTACACAGTTTTTTGAATTGAATATATATTTATTTTCAACTCTGTTTTGCCCTGTTTTGCCCTGTTTTTATTACTGCTGTTATGTTTTTATTTTTTGGGACTGTTTTTACAGACCCATACCGCATGAACTAGGAAATTGCACGTCTCTCCATGAGTTAAATCTTGGCACAACCTATCTCACGGGTATGCTACTATCATGTCTTTAATTTGCAGGCAAAATACTACTTATTCCTTCCATCCGTTGTGCTTCAATGATAGTTTTGAAGTACGATTCATCGAATTTGACAGGGGAAATTCCCAAAAGCCGTAGGAGAACTCAAACATATGATTTATTTGTTTTTGCAACAAAGCAATTTAACTGGACCTATACCACATGAACTAGATTGCAGGTCTCTTCTTAATTTGACCCTTAGCAATAACTATCTCTTCAGGTGAGCTACTTTATGCCTTCAAGTGACATATTACTATTTATTGCTTTCATCCATCATTCTCTTAATAGTTGTTCTAAATTATGTTTCATTGTATTTAATAGGGAAATTCAAAGGCCATAGGAGAGCTCAAGTCATTGGAACTATTGAACCTTAATAACTATCTTCAGTGCACTACTTAATGCCTTCAACCAACATATTACTATATATTGCTTCCATCCATCATTCTCTCAATAATAGACCTCAATTGTACTTTATTATATTTGACAGAAGCAACTCCAAAGGCCATAGGAAAGCTTAAATCTTTGAAACTATTGTATTTGAATAAAATAATTTAACTGAATGTACCACCTGAACTAGGAGATTGCACATCTCTTCTTGAATTGGACCTTAGCAATAACTATCTCTTAGTTATGCTACTCTATGCCTTCAAGCAACATATTACTATTTATTGCTTCCATCCATCGCTCTCTTCTAATAGATCTAATTATACTTTTTATTATATTTGACAGAGCAATTCCAAAGGTTGCAAGAAAGCTTAAATCAGAAACTATTGGTTGTATAAAACAATTTAACATGACCTATACCACCTGAACTAGGAGATTGTATGTCTCTTCTTAATTTGACCCTTAGCAATAATTATCTTTCAGGTGAGCTACTTTATGCCTTCAAGTGACATATTACTATTTATTGCTTTCATCCATCATTCTCTTAGTAGTTGTTCTAAATTATGTTTCATTGTATTTAATAGGGAAAATTCCAAAGGCCATAGGAGAGCTCAAGTCATTGGAACTATTGAACCTCGACAATAACTATCTCTCAAGTGCACTACTTTATGCCTTCAAGCAACATATTACTATTTATTGCTTCCATTCATCTTTCTCTCAGTAATAGACCTAAATTATACTTTATTATATTTGACAGGAGCAATTCCAAAGGCCATAGGAAAGCTTAAATATTTGAAACTATTGTATTTGTATGAAAACAATTTATTTGGACCTGTACCACCTAAACTAGGAGATTGCACATCTCTTCTTGAATTGGACCTTAGCAATAACTCTCTCTTAGGTATGCTACTTAATGCCTTCAAGCTAAATAGTACTATTTATTGCTTTCATCCATCGTTCTCTCAATAATAGATCTGAATTATACTTTATTATATTTGACAGGAGCAATTCCAAAGGCCATAGGAAATCTTAAATATTTGAAATTATTGTATTTGTATGAAAGCAATTTAACTGGACCTGTACCACCTGAACTAGGAGATTGCACATCTCTTCTTGAATTGGACCTTAGCAATAACTTTCTCTCAGGTAAGCTACTTTGTGTCTCCAAGCAACATATTACTATTTATTGCTTCCATCCATCATTCTCTCAGTAGTATAATGAATTATACTTTATTATATTTGACAGGAGCAATTCCAAAGGCCATAGGAAAGCGTAACTCTTTGAAACGATTGTATTTGCATAAAAACAATTTAACTGGACCTATACCACCTGAAGTACGAAACTGCACGTCTCTACTTTATTTTAGCGTTAGCTTCAACCATCTCACAGGTGCGCTACTCTCGTGTCTTTACTTTGAAGGCAACATGCATGGTACTGGTTCCATATGTCCTTCTATAGCAATTGTTTTGAATTTGACAGTAACAATTCCAAAGGCCATAGGAAAACTCAAAAATTTGGAAGGTTTGTATCTGAATGCAAGCAATTTAACAGGACCTATACCACCTGAAGTAGGAGATTGCACTTTTCTCAAAGAATTGGCCGTTGCCGGTAACTCTCTCTCAGGTGCGCTACTCTCATGCCTTTAGACAACATATTATCTACTGCTCCCATCCGTCATCCTCTCAGTAATAGATCTGAATTATAGTTCACTGAATTTGACAGGGACAATTCCAAAGGCTATAGGAGAGTTGAAATCCTTGGAACTATTGTATCTGAGTGAAAACAATCTAACTGGACCAATACCATATAATATTGGTGAACTAAAGAATCTTTCTGTTGTTATCGTTTACAACAATAATCTCTTAGAGGCTATTCCTGAAAGCCTTGGTGGGTTGATTTCTCTAAAAACATTAGATGCATCTCATAATCAGTTGACAGGAAAAATTCCACCATCCATAGGGAAATGCAAGCATTTAACTGGTTTGGTATTGTCAGACAACTTTTTATCTGGAAGAATTCCAGCAACATTGACGAATTGCACAGCCTTAAAGAGGCTAAAGCTGTCCAACAACTTATTTAATGGAGATCTAGAAATCCAATTTTCTTCTTCTATTGAAGTTGTGTCTGCTCATTCTAACAATTTTTCTGGGACCCTGCCTGCATCATTGGACAATTGTACACAGCTTAAGCTTCTTGATTTCAGCAAGAATAGATTGGTAGGTGAGCTTTATTCACACTCCCTTGCAAATTGTCTACAGTTGAGGGTTGTAAGCCTTGGCTCCAATGCACTTAAGGGCGATATTCCTCTATGGATCAGAAATCTTAGCAGATTACAGGTGTTAGATTTATCCAATAATAAATTTGGGGGAAAAATTCCCTCTATTATAGAAGGCTTGGAGGGATTTAAAAACCCTGGAGTTTCACAAATGATTGGCAGTACACTCTATGAGGATGTACCGGCCATCAAAATAAAAGGAATTGTGTATAGAATAGAATATGTACTGGCAGCAAACACTATACTGGATCTGTCAAACAATAATTTAAAAGGGGAAATACCGCCAAACATTGGGAATCTATCTCAGTTGAGGTTGCTAAGTCTGTGTGGAAACCAACTCGAAGGTAAGATACCGGTATCTTTAGGGCAAATAGAACCTCTGGAGGAGTTGGACTTGTCTAGAAATAGACTGAGTGGAGAAATACCTTGGGAGTTGACTAGATTATCCAAGTTGAGCTATTGGAATGTATCCTTCAACCGCCTGTGTGGGCAAATACCTCAAGGAAAACAGCTTATGACTTTTGATGAGAGATCTTACCAGGGAAACTCGGCGTGTTTATGCGGGTTCCCTTTACAAAGTTGCAGCAAGCAGAATAAAAGTTCAACAGTGCCTTCACCTTCAGAAATGGTGAGTAAATCAGTGTGGAGTAAAGTGAAAGAACACGTCTCAGTGTTTGCTGTGGGGTTGGGATTTGGGATTGGCCTGGGTGGAACAATATCGTTAATAGTGTGGTGGAGCTGGCTTGTGCGTTACATGAGGAGGTCCAGAATAAGAGGTTTGTGTGTAGTTACGAATTCCCAAAGTTGTGGTTACAGTTTAAATTACGAGCCTCACTTCTCCTTTCATTCATTCACTAGTTAGTTGATCCATCTATTACTCAAATTTGAAAGGTTTCAGTTTCATCTATTCAGCAAAAAATACTGGTCAAAATCTTTAGCAGTAAAGTTTTATATTTCCAGTAAGTATTTCACTCTGTTTAAATTGTTTAAACTACAAGAATGTTTCCGTCAATTGTATACTGCTGTTTCAGCTTCTTGTATTGCTGTATGTTGCTATGCAATTATTAATCCGTCAATTCATAAGTGCTTATTTTCAGTTCTGCCATATATGTATTGTTATATATATTTTTCACTTTTATGTAATGGCGAAGATATTGTTATTGGGATATTTTAGCTTTGATTTTATGGTGAGAGAATTCTAATATATTCGTGTGGAAAATAATTATTTTGACATTAAATTGTGATAGATGTATTTAGTTTTGAATTAATTAATGAAGAATTAAGTTTGATATTATAAAATTTAGTCATCAAAATATAAAAATTAATGTTCACAAGCTAATGAATATTTTTGGGTTTATATAGTATAAAAATATGAGCGTTGAATCCAAGTCAAAGAATTAATTTAGATTTAATTAGTAATTAATATTGAATAATTGTGGTTGGATATTATAAATATATTTGTGAGCAAAATAATATTTTTCAAATATTTTGAAATTAAATAGTGATTGATGTATTTAGTTTAAAATATATTAACGAAGAATTAATTTTGATATTATAAAATTTAGTCATCAAAGTATTGAAATTAATATTCACAATCTAATGAATATTTTGGGTTTCATTTAGTCTCAAACAAAATTGAGTGTTGAATCCAAGTCAAATAATGGATTTATATTTAATTATTAATTATGATTGGATAATTGTATTAAATATGTTGTAATGAAATAGTAATATATGTATTTAATTTTAAATATATTGATGAATAATTAATATTGGTGTTGCATAAAATTTAGTCATCAAAGTATAAAAATTAATGTTCACAATCTTAAGAATAATTTGGATTTCATACAATCTAAAAAATCTCTAAGGGTTGAATCCAAAACCACAAGATTGAACTCAAACATCATAGGAATCTTTTGATGCATAGGAATGATAACAAAAAATTGTAGAAATTAAATGGCGCAAGGTGGAGAGTTGGAGCAGAATTTTGCAAAAGGCGAATTGCATCAGGAAGCAATAATTCAGAAGAAGAGGAGATGGGTTGATGAACCTAAGGTTAAGCCTCTAAGTAAACCAGGGCTCGAATCAGACAAGGGAAGAGAAGCAACCCACATTCCTCAATGGGTGTTCTTGAATGGGAGATGGATTGAAAAATGCAATCCCTAGTACAAGCTTCAGGAAGAGGACTATGGGGATAATCAAAATTGGATTGATTGAAGGAATGATTTCCACAGTGATCATTGGAAAGGATTGTGGCATTCGCAAAATCTGGGCAGTTGGATACCAAAGGAAAACTTAAACACTAGCACTTTTAGGAGTGGGCGGTTCGGGAAAAATGGAAGCCCTAGGGTGCTAGGGGCAAGTCACTAGAGCAATGCTAGGGACAAAAAATTTGGCCATTACAACAACCTTAGTCAAGAAGACTTGCGCCAAAAGAAGATTGACAACAATAGCAGTCAAAGTCCCTAAGATTTTCACCTGGGAAAAGATCACACTCACATGGTCAATCTCTAGAACCATGGAGCCCATTGGAATAACAAGGAATCTCCAAGAGATCTGAATCATCAAAATTCCAAATGAAGGTGGAAAAGGGGAGGCCCTTTTGGTGGCCGAAGAAGGAATGTAAATGGATCATAAACGAATTCCAAGCCTTGGGGTAGTAAGCTTTTCACAATGCCAGTGAAGATCATAAAGAGAAGAGTGGAGAGATTATGTGATCATGCCCTCTTCGTGAAATGGTGCGGCCCAGGTGATCCGAAAGAAGAAATTATGAAATGGTGGCAGCAAAACTTTAAAGACTAGGTAAGTAATAATCCCCTTCCTAATGCTTTCTACTTGATAGAATGCATAGATTGGAATCTAAAATAGCAAACAGTGTTTGGTAAACCCCTATTCTTTAATGGCCACAACTTCCATTGTAAAAATTGGGAATCCAACTTTGACCCATGGCATTACAAGATCAAACAAACCCCAACATGGTTAAAACTAATCAACCTCCCATTAGAATATTGGATTGTGGAGGCCATGACTAAGATTGGTGATTCCTTAGGGGTTTGCTCGGGAATAGATGAAGATTTCATAAATGGGAAAGAAGATGCAGAACCAAACATCCTGGTAGATATTGAGGAAGGAGTAGGGATCTATAAGAGCTTGAAAATCATCTTTGAGTTTGGGTCTTGGATTCAAAAAATAGCTAAGAGTGATGTCAATAAGTTAGGGAAGTGTCTTTTCCAGAGAGGACATTAAGAATAGAAGCTCTGGCACAATAGGAGTGGATACCCCTGGTAGCAAGAAAAATGTCAATACAGATCCATTAGTGAATTCTAGTGGAATTGGAGGTAATCCAAATTTAAGGGGGTGTTGGCTTAGAACAACTGTTTGGGAAGAGCCCCCAAAAAAGAAAATTGGCAGACATTGAATCGAAAGAAAATATAATCTTAAGCCAAGACATGTGAAAGGCTGAAGAAGTAACTTTGCAGGCTCAAAAGGATTTGAGCACTCTCCTAGAACACACCAAAGACTTGGAGAAAGTCATTTCATCACAAATAGGAGAAGTCTTGAGCACCATAAAGATCCTGGATTCCACAAGTCCGGAGTCCAAGTATGCCCAAGGAAAAAAAGTAGAGGAATCAAAGGAAAAGGAGGAGACAGGTGTCAAAGAAGGCAGTGCGTCTCAAAATTACCATCAGAAGGAAAAGGAGGAGGAAGAAAATGCTCAATCAAATTATGAATCAGGTGAAGATTGGGTATTAGATGAAGAGAATGCAAAGGAAGTTAAGGAAGGGGAATTATGGGAGGAAATAATGCTGGACAAGATTCAATCCAAGCTAAATAAACCAAATATAAAAGGTAAAGGGAGGAGAGGCCCTAAAAACCAACAAATCCAAATTAGAAATAACAGCCAATGCGGCAGGGCAAACAAAACTCTGGAAAGGGAAGGAGACTCTCCTTCCCCAGACACAATGAGAATCATAACATGGAATGTTAGGGGCTTAAACACCCCTAACAGATGGCATATGGTCAAGCACCAAGATGACCAATCAAAGGCAGATATATTTATACTGCAAGAAATAAAGTGAGACTTAGAAGAGATCAAAATTAGAATGAAATGGTGGAAACAATGGGATGGTTGCTATGTAAGGGAAGAAGGAGCTTCAGAAGGGCTAAGTGTTATCTGGAACCCCCTCACAGTAACAGGAGAACTATTGGAGGAAAATAAGAATTGGTTAGCAATAAAATGTAGAGTGTTACAAAGAAATGAGCAATCCACTCTAATTGATACTTACGGCCCCACCCAAAAAGGTGAGAAAAGAGTAGTTTGGCAACAAATCACCTAGGCCATTTCAATCCATGCAAGAGAAAAAGGAATCATAGCAGGTGACTTCAATGCAACCCTAAACCATGAAGAAACAAGAGGTGGGGTAGGGAGAATTACAAGAGTCCAATAGGACTTCCAAGAGTTTGTAGACAACAACCATCTGATGGATGTAACTACAAAAAATGACACCTTTACCTAGACAAGGAAAGGATTTACAAACATAGCCAAGAGAATGGATAGATTTCTTTTGTTTGGTGAATGGAGGAGATGCAACCAAACATATGAAGGAGCCAGACTCAGTGTAGCTACTAATACAGCCATACTCAGATCACTTCCCAGTGCAGCTACTAATACAGCCAGACTCAATCCCCACTAGCTGCCTTTTCAAGTTTGAGAAAATGTGGCACAGAGATGAAAAGCTTCCAAAATTGATTAGGAAATGGTGGAAGGAGCCCCAACTTGGGAACCATTCTTGTTTATATATTTTGAACAAAAAATTGAACTATGTGAAAAATAAACTAAAGGAGTGGAATAGAGATCTCTTCAAGAATATCTTTCAAGAGAAAGATCGGGTGACCAAAGAACTATACACTCTTAATGAACATATCATAGACAAAGGAATGGATGGGGTGGACTTTGAGCTGGAAAAAGCTCTCAAAGAAGAATTGTCAGAGATATTGAAAAGAGAAGAATGCTTTTGGAGGCAAAAATGTAGGGAAACTTGGATCAAGGAAGGAGATAGCAAGACAAAATACTTTCATAGAATGGCAGTAACCAATACGAGTAGGAACATAATAACTTCCGTAACAAGAGATGATGGACCGCTAGCCCAGTCACTGGAGGAAGTAAATGAGGAGGCTACTAATTTTTTTCAAACAATATTAAATAGACCATCAAAGAATAATGAGCAAGTCAGGAACAAAATGCTAGCTTCAATCCCAAAGATCATAGGGGAGGAACAAAATAAAATGCTATTCAACCAAATAAGTAAAGAAGAGGTGAAAAGGTGAATTTTCAACTAAATCCAGATAAATCGCCAAGCCAAGATGGCTTTCCAGCTTGCTTGTTTTAGAAATTTTGGGAAATAGCAGGAGAAGATTTATATATGGCAGTAGAAGAATCAAGAAAAAAGATGACCATGTTGGGAGCAACAAATCACACATTCCTAGCATTGATCCCAAAGAAAAATAACCGTGTGAAGATGGGAGACTACAAACCAATTGACCTGTGCAATACAGTTTACAAAGTGATCACAAAAATAATTTCAAACAGACTGAAGGGAGTTCTGAATAGCATTATTTGAAAGGAACAAAGTGGTTTCAGCCCAGGTAGATCAATTGTGGAAGGCATAATATCAACTCATGAAACCCTCCACTCAGCCAGAAAGGTAAGAGATCCATGGATGATTATCAAGCTAGATATTCTTAAAGCATATGATATGGTGGATAGAGAATTCCTATTGGAGGTTCTCAGGACATTTGGCTTCCAAGAGGATTGGGTTAAATGGATTAAAAGTTGTATCTTGATGGTAAAATTCTAAGTACTGGTTAATGGGTCAGCTTGGGGCTTTTTCTCATCCTTGAGAGGGATAAGGTAGGGAGATCCCATCTCCCCCTTTCTATTCATCATAATGGCAGAAGTTATGGGTCAGGGGATAACAACTTTAATACAGGAAGGAAAATGGAAAGGAGTGAAAGTTTCCAATGGAGTTGAAAACTCAACACATCAATACATTGTTGATGATACAACTCTTTTCGGAATGTCTAGCAGAAGAGAAGCGAGAATCATAAAATCCTTTTTGGATGAATATTGTCAAGCATCAAGACAAAGCATAAACTGGCACAAATCTGAGGTTTTTTTTTCCCAATACTCAACCGAGCCTTCAAAGAGATCTAACAAGAATTTTGGGATTAAGAGTGGCAAACTTTCTAGGTAGATTCTTGGGCGCCCCCTTTTTTGTAGGCATAAAAAAAAAATGCTATTGGGAAGAGCTGATAAATAGTTGCAAGAACAAGATGGGGACATGGAAAGGGAAATGGCTTTCTACATCAGGAAAATTACTGATGGTGAAGGCTAGTCTTTCAGCAATACCAATTTACTCAATGGCATGCCTAAAAATTCCAACAGCAGTGGATGAAAATCTTAATCAAATTTTTAGGAAATTTTTCTAGAGTGGCACAGGAGATCAACAAAAATTTCCACTTGTGGTCTAGAAAAAAGTTTGCACCCCTAAAGAGGCTGGTGGAGCAGGGCTTAGACAATTAAGACTAATGAACATGGCGGTAGGCGCAAAACTGGTTTGGGAAATGTATGCAAAAGGAAATCAAAGATGGGTTAGGATCTTGCGGAGAAACTATCTAGATTCAAACTCTCCAACTCAAATCCTCAGAATCGTAAACCCTCCTTGTGGCTCAACCATCTGGAACTATTTATTGGAATGTAGAGATATAATCACTAAACATTGACTTGGGAGTTGAGGGATGGCAAGTCAACATCCTTTGGCAAGATTCATGGAATGGAAAAGTAGCTTTAGCAACTCTTCCTGGGTTGGACTTGATTAGAACAAAAACTCAAAGAATTTGGGGTGAAAAGGTATAAAAATATGGAAGGATGATAGTTAGGGAGGGAGTTCTAAACTGGGAATGGAACTCTCTACAAGATCTAGAAGTCCCACAGAAATAGAAGGATGTTCTATCGACAATATTAAAAGAAAGAACCTTTTTGCCCTCTAATCAAGAAGACATTATCAGGTGGTGTGGTTCCTCGACTAGGACATATGCAGTTAAGTTTGGCTACAAGCTAAAGGAACAAGCAGAGGCAAGGAAAAATTGGTCGAGCAAACTACTATGGGGGAGAAATTGTCTACCTAAAGCTAGGGTATTTTCTTGGCTAGCAATCCAAAAGAAGATCTTATCTGATGATAGATTAGCCACTTTCAAAATTTAGGGTCCAGGGAGATGTATTTAATGTAAAAAGGATAATGAAACCTCAGATCATCTGCTTCTCAACTGCCCTTATTTAATGCAATGCTAGCAACATTTCATGAGAGAAATCAATTGGCAAAGCCCCCTATCAAAATTCCTACTTATATGGTTCAATATGTGGCCTCTTCCCAAAAGAAAGATGGTTTTTGACTATATTTGTCCCATTGCCCCTTCAATAATAATATGGGAAATATGGAAGGAGCGCAATAGAAGGGTCTTTCAAAACAAAGAAATACAACTGGAACAAAGCTATGTGAGAAAATTGAAGGAGTGATCACTAAAATAGTAAATGAAGCAGTCAAATCAAACTCAGGGAAGAAAGGTACATATTCGAATTGGGATGACCAGATGAAGCATGTTTTCAAAGGGCTCATCATTCCTAAAATTACAAGACCAGGTCATAAGGGTTCCCAACAAAAGAGAAGGGAAGTTAAGTGGGAACCTCCAGAAAGAGGTTGGATCAATATCAACTTTGACGGGGCATCTTGAGGCAACCTGGGCCTTGGTAGTGTTGGATGTGTAGCCAAAAATGAGAAGAGGGAGACAATGGCAGAGAATTCCAAACCTATGGGATTCTGTATAAACAATGAGGCAAAATTCCAAGCAGCTTTAATAAGAATTCAGTTAGGTATACACTTAAAGGAAAACAAGATTCAGTTAGAAGGAGACTCCCTAATCACTATAAACTCACTAAGACAAAACATCTATCCAAATTGGAAATTCAATCACTAGCTCTAGGAAATAACACACCTTCTGAGTGGGTTTGAAGATTATAAAGTATCTCATATTTTTAGAGAAGGGAACCAAAGAGCAGACCTTTTGGCGAAAGAAGCAATAAGCAATAACTAAGGCTAATATTTTTCAAAAACCTAGAAATTTTTGAAATTCAACAACTAGATTACTATGGGACCTACTCCCATATGTTTGCAGGGTCGTTAGTTTTCTATTGGTGGTGGTTTTACACGACACCCCTAGAATGTGCTCATGTGGTTTCCATGTGGTTGGGAAAGTGCAAAGTAACCCTCACTTGGGGCCCACCATGGTTCCACCTAGGCCTAGGGAAGTGCCTTGTAAATAAATTTTTTTGAATCCAAAAGGATATAGCCTTAGATGTGCGAAGTACGTGGTAAGACATCTATTAAGGCCTTGTCGTCAGCAACGAGTTGGGATAATTATGTCACATGCCAAAAGATCTCATGTGTAATAGTTGGGCAGCCAAAGGACTTACTTCCTAATAATGTGATGCTAGGCCTTGGTTTTAGTGTTGAATGCAACTTTATTACCTTAAATAAGCCTCTTGAAATAGCATTTATATATCTATAATGACATAGCGATAGGTGGGTTATAGGTGCCTTTCTTCTCCAACAAGTGTTAACAGTTAGCATTTAGCTTATAATGGAGACTCCATTGTCTCTTAGCTCAGATAAACAACAATAGGCTTTTAGAGGAAAAATCTCGGATAAGCATCTCTAGGGGATGCTTTGGTCTCTGCATCCAGTAATCCTTTGGGCAATAAAGTGGGTACTGGGTCCTGAGTTCTTGCGAGCTTATCATAGGGCAAGGTCCAATTCTAAAATTCCTGCTATGTTTTTGGCAGTTCTATTGCAGATGGAGGTTTTGAAGGAGATCACCAAAAATCTTACTCAGATGATTTTTAAGCATGTCTGGTTAGCGAAAATTGATGTGGCTTTAGACAATGTCGATGACAACAAACTGATTCCCATGCCTCAAAATTATTACATGATTCACATGCATGGCAAGGAGATCATGAAGTTTCCTTTGATTAGAACCATAGAGCCTGAAATTTATGAAAAGCTTTAGGATGTTCATGAGCGTAGCATCTTTTTCTTGCTTCATGCTACGAAGTTGGTCACTAATTTGCCTCGCAGTTGGGCCCTGCGCTATATGGAGGACGAAGAGCTAGTGAATGAGATTGTGGTCAGTGATGAGGAAGATTGGGATCTAGGGTTGGGAGAGGAATGGCGTAAAAATGATGAGTAGGATCTAGAACAGAAGGCCAAGAGTATGGCTCATGCCAATTGTGGTCCAGATTGTCTAGTAATTGTAGTTTTCAAAGCCTGACAGAAGTGCTTTGACTCTGATGAGGAAAACGATGAGTAGGGCTAGTAATCTGGTGTCTAAAGGTTTTTTGTATAATTTGTGTTGATAATATTGCTATATATATAAAGGTCTCTCCAGTCTATTTGTCCAGTATGGTTAGAAAGTTTCAATAGGGTTTCTTGGTGTCAATTCAGTTAATCTGCAGCCTAGTCTAGGACAATATATGAATCATTCCTATGTTTTTGTATCTAGCCCTGGAATTTTTGATCTAAAAATATCAAGTTAGGTGGTTATCGAGGTGAAGGCTAGTATGCAGATTTTATGATCAATGTACTACTCATTGTAATATCTTTCAGAAAGCAATACAGGGTGTTGCCCCATATCTCAATTAAATTTAACTATCAAAAAAAAAAATTGTAGAAATTATCCCTTCAAAATTGTCTTATTTGTATCCAATTCTATTAAGGTGGTGTTTTAAAACACTTTAGAAAATATTTCCAATCACTATGGCCAAGTTCTATGAAGAAAAACCCTCATTGGATTGGCTTTATGACTTTGAGAAAATGATAAAGACAACATGCACACATTTGTATATGGTCTAGTATGATGCTAATGTAGACTAAGATTCTTTGTCCCTTAGAAAAAAAATTCTAAATACTAGTTTTCTCCTTGTTCCAACATCTCTTTCTTTGTCTTAATTACAAAAATGAATCTTTTGTGGGATTTATCTAGAGAATTTAAAGATATTTACCAAGGCCTTTAGAATTGAACCAAGATAAGGAAGTGTTAGGTTCAAGGTAGGGATCATAAGGAAGTTTTATCAACTTGTATTACTCTAATTGGTGACTTGTATATTCACATCTTCAACACTCAACTACCTCTATTTATCTCTTTCTCCCAACCATGTGCCTCCTCACATTCCCCTCAATTCCTCCTGTTTTTTCTCTTTTTAGCTATTATTCTCTATTTTTCTCCCATTTCCTATTCTTTCTCTAGGCAATGGCTATCCAGCCCTAGAAATGCATCAGGGAATGGATGGACAGCATGGATGCCTCTATATACATCATTTGAACCTCGTACACCTACCATTGCCTCATTTGTCAGACCTGCTTTTAATTAATCATTGCTTTATTTTTGTTTGGTGTGCATTGTGTTATTTTTTCCCCAACCAAGATTAATATATTTTAAAATTTGTTATATAATATAAATAAATATTGTTATATATAAAATTGTTATTTAATATATTAATTTTTTTTCTAACAAGATTATTATATTTAAAAATTGTTATATAATATATTAATATATTAAAATTGTATAATATTAATGTGAATATCATTTCTAATATATATATATATATAATATATATATTTTTTTAAATAAAAACATATAGGTATACTATTAATATACTATATATGATATATATGAATAACATTTATATTAATATAAATATAATTAATAAAATAATTCTTATAAAATATTGTTTTTCTTAACTTTAGAACCAAATCTGAATTTTAATGAAGGAGAATGTTATTGGCTTATTAAAAATAAAATTGTATTTAATTTTTTTTTTTATCAGTAAGCAAGAGATTTTATATTGATATGAAAGAATTTAGTTAAATTGATCGAGCCCAACCTGGGCATCCTGCAAATACTTTGTTCATCCCAAGACACACCAAAAAACATTGACTCGGGTGACACCCTACACAGGACTACTAGACATCCTACCTTTATATCTACCTTATACCATATTATCGAGAGATACATAGAAAATGTTGAACATCAGCTTAGCTTGAGACAGACCCAACACAAAAAAATTGTTTCAAAAAGGATAACAAAAGGAGATATAACACCCATCACCTATGCCCTGATCACCAAAAATTATTTTGTGTGAAAACCTTGAATTCCCTCTTCTAGGCCCAATCTGCAACTTGAACCAAATGAAATTTATTCTTCAGAAAGTCCGCCCCTACAACAGCCAACACCCTATGCTCTACAATATCTAGCCCATTCACTTCCAACAGAAAGGGAAAATAATTAACTAATGCCTCTGGATCATATAGAAGATGGAGATCCCATGGACGAGGAATGATTTTCCCCAAGTGCGTTGCAGCCAAAGCCTTGTCTAACCCAACCAACATGTCCTTGCGGAACAAACGCCTCATAACAACCCTTGCTTTTTCTTTGGAGACCCCAACATCCAACAAGCCTGCCAACACCTGAGAGGAGATGTCTGAATCCAATCTATACCCTTCAACTTCCTCCATGAAACCCTTCCCCTCCCCACAATACATTTGATGACTACAAAGATCGAATAATTGGGATGGCAGATGAGGCGTTGCAAATGGAGAGTTGTTATCTTACCTTCAAACGATATTTTCCTCTTCGAGCTCTTAAGCTACACTAGAGTGTTCATGTCACCTGTCTCTAATTTCTTGTCTGAAACCAGCAAGATGAACTAGCTCATAGCTTTACAAAAATGCAAAATTAGAACAAGAGCCTCCAACCAGTTAAATGAATGAATGGTCGTGCTCCACAATAATTCCCAAAGTAGCTAGTGAACATCCTCGAAAGGAATTAACACACATCACAAAGCTAGTGGGAAATGATGATTTTAACATCATCTAGAGGTTTCCCAAAAAACTCATGCAAGCCATGTTACCAGTACCACCACCTCATCATATAGCTTGCCACCCTGCCACCCCACACTAGCGTATAGGAAAATTAATTAAAAATAAATGTATCTTGCCACTCGGCCGCTCGAATGTATCTGCCATGTCCACCCACTATGGTGAAATGGCACCCACCCATCCTCCCACATCGATTAGTTGGCTTCAAGATTGTCTGTCCATATCTCCTTTTAGGATATCCCATCTGGTCCAAGATCTAATAAAGAGTCAGCCTCTTGATTCCCTTCTCTTAGGATATGATTGATTTCGAAGTTATCAAAGTTTTCAACTAAGTCAGTGTAACTTTGAGAAGTGCATTTAGCTTCCAATTTTGGAATTTTCCTGAGCATATGGTGTTGATAAGAAAAAGGGAATCACCTTCAATAATTACATTCCTTAGTTTCAGTTCCAAGTAGAATTTGATCCCATGCAAAGTGGCTTGAAGCTCTACCTAATTGTTTGTGCCCTGCGAGAGTGGCAACACCATCCAACCTACCATCACACCCTGCTAGTCTCTAAAAATACACTTGGATCTAGATTACCCAAGATTGCCTTTGGTGGCCCCGTCGAAATTTAGTTTAAACCATCCACATTTTGGGGCAATCCATTTTACTATTTTGCACTCTGCTTTGACCACACTATCGCCCAAGCCAAATTGATTAGGTACTTTCAACCCATTCCACAATTTCATGATTTTCGCATCCCAGCATGAAAAGGAAGTTTTCACCTTGAAGATATTTTCGGCTCTTGAATTCATCACCTCTACCATGCAGGCTTCAACTTTGTTCAAATAAGATATTAGAGGAAAGGCACTATCCCTGAAAATTCTCTGATTCCTTTCTTTCCATACTTCCCACAATAGAAGGGATGGGCTCAACCTCCAAAAATTTGCAAAAACTGAATCGCCACCCAACCTTGGCCATCCATTAAGCCAACCTAGTAGATTCCCAGGAGAGACAGTGAAGAGACAAAGTTTCACACATAACCAATCCCGACAATGCTTAGTAAAGGGACACTTGAGAAAAAGGTGGTCACACGTCTCCTCCACCACTTTGTATAGCACACACCTAGAGGGACCACTAATGCTAAAATTCTTTAATATTTTCATCATCAAAACTCTTCCCTAGACTACCACCCATGCAAAGATCCTAGCCTTGGGAGGAAAAAATTGTTCCATCATGAAATCCAAAGCCATTCCAGTGGAGCTAGGGCTTAACAACCTCCCAGGCTCTCCAAATGCTTTTGTCCACAAAATTCCCCACAATTTGAACTAGTTCCTTCATGACCAGAAGGGTTTGAAAACTAATCCCCTTCTAGGTGGGTTTGTGAATAGGAAATCTTAACTTTATACAATGCTTGAGGAGAATTTTCTAGGCCTCATCTCTAGTAAGGGCACGAATTATCCATTTTACACACAAGGTAATCCCTTGTCATTGAGTGGAGAGCAATCCAAGACCCTCAAAATCTCTGGGAAGGAAGCAAAATTCCCAAGCAACACGATGAAACCCTCTATGGGACTCGACAGAAGCCCAAAGAAAGTCCCTAAGTAGTTTTTCGAGCTTGCTATAAGCCACTTTTGAAGGAGCCCAACAAGAAGAATAATAAAAATGGGTAGCTACCAGAATTTTGGAGCACACCAAGAATTTACACACCAAAGAGAGGGGCTTAGTGGTCCATTATGTGAGCTTTTTCTCAACTCTGGTGAGAACAGCTTGCCATAGCTTAGTCGAAGAGGCTTGAAAAGCAAAAGGAATGCCTACGAACTGAAAAAATTTCTCCTGGCCCAATCCACTTCCAATCATATTGTTGAAACTAGGGAGGGATGGATAACATATATTGATGATAGCACAATTTTTTGTGCCACTAAATGGGAGAACCAGATGTAAGGCGGAATGTATTGAGACATTCCAGGGCCACCTTGATATTATCTTCTTCCTCCAGGAGAGTGAGGAAAGAGTCATTAGCAAAATGGCCATTAACCAGTTGGGCCTAAGAATTCGGTAGCGTGATGCCTTTGACACGCTGCTGGGAAACCACATTGGCCAAGAGGTAACCAAATCCTTCAGCAGCAAGCACATAAAGAGAGGGAGCAAGCAGGCATCTTTGTTGAATGGAACAAAAAATCTCGAAGGAAAGAGAATAGCGGCCATTAATGGTGATACAAGCAGAGGCGCCTACAAAAAGCATTTGAACAACTTGAATAACATTAGGCCCAAACCCCAAGGCATGTAACATGGCAAGAATAAAAGGCCATTTACCGACCAAAAAAAAAAGAATAAAAGGCCATTTGATGCGGTCATAAGCCTTGGAAAAATCAATTTTAATGAAAAGAGCTTTCTGGTTTGAGCACTAGGCCCACTCCATGCCTTTCCAAACAACAATAATATTGTCTAGAATAAACCTAGATTTGATAAACCCAATCTACTTCAGTCACACAATTTGAGGTAAAAGATGGAAAATATTCATAGCCAAAGCTTTAGCAATGATTTTTTAGGAGACATCGAGAAGCATGACAAACTTCCAACTACAAATATCCTCAGGATCTCTAGGCTTAGGTATGAATTTAATACCTCTTTTGTTTAGTAGATTACCCAGAGATTTAGCATGAAAGGATTCTAAATAAAAATTGTACAAGTCATGCCCAACATAGTCCCAAAGGGCCTTGTAAAACTCACAAGGGAAGCCATCAATCCCTGGGGCTTTGTCATCAACCATGGAATGAACAACTTCCCTAAGATCATCAATTGTTAACAATTAATTGCAGAAATTTATCTGGGTTGAGGAGAGCCTATTTGGTACAACAACAAGGAAATTTTGGAGGGCTTGTTGTCGCATAGGCATGGATTTCTGTGCAGTGAATACTTGCTCATAATGTCGAATAAAGGCCTGGAGAATGTTAGGAAGCTCATAGAGCACTTGAATTCCATCTTTAATTTTTTTAATGCCTAGAGATGAGTGCCTAGCATGTAGGGCCAGAAAAATCCTTAGAGGCGTGGTCGCCAATTTTTAACCAGTGTAACCTAGCTTTGATTTGAGCACCTTTGGCAGCATAATTATCTGGACAACTTGATTTTTGTGTCATAATTCCACCAGCCTCACTTGTAATGATGGGGAAAAATGGTTGGCTTCCAATGCCTCGGTCGTTGAGTGCAAGTCAAGAGTGGTAGCCTCATAAGTTTGTTGGTGAAAGATGGCTAGCTAGCACCCATAAATGAGAAAAAATCTCATCGTACGAGTGATATCATCACTCCACCAAGTAATCCATCCTGTATGATGAGCTAGCCTACACTCCAAATTCTAAAATTTGTAAATGTGGGCCAAAGTGAGCTGATGGAAAAGCAAAGATGTGTTAAAAAAATTGAGTTTTACATGTGTGAGGCTATCTAGTCTCCCATTCAATGTGAAAAGAAATGGGGAAATGATCAAACAACGTCACATCCACGAACAACTTAACTAGGAGAGAAGAACTGTCAAAAGAGAAAAAAGATTGAGCCAAAATCATGGCATGATCGAGACGCTTAAATATTCTATCAAATATAGCTTTGAAATTACACCAAGTGTGTCAGAGAGAATGAGAATGGCAGCGACCAATATTGGAATCAAAAAGCCACAATTTATTATGCATGTAAAACCACGCCTACCTTTTGCTAGTGGTCCATCTGAATGGAAAGGTGTCATCTTTGTCATAGGCCATCTCAACCATATTGAAGTCCCCACACAATAACCAAGTAGCAACTGGCAATGAATCAACAATCCAATGCCAAAGCAAGGTGCATTCCACAACATCATTAGAAGCATAAACATTAATAATCCCAAATGAATGATTATCAATGTTGAGAAGGATCTCGATGACCCGATGAGTGGGGTCAAATGCATGGTCGACCACATAAGAGTGCCACTATGGGGAAAAAATGGTGACAACTCCACCATGCCTAGCTTCATGATTAGTACAAAACATTTTACTGGCTGGCCAAATAGAGTGACAAGCCAAAGCAAGAAAAAAACAAAAAAATTTGACCTCTTGGAGATAAAGCACTTCAATACTAGAATATTTACTCAAAGTATCCCTTACAAAATACTTTCTGGAGAGGTCAATCAAACCTTGAACATTCCATGAGAGGAAATTCATGAGTGAAACTACTCCATATTATCAGAGTCTAGCTCCTCGTCATTTAGAGAAGAGAAGCGATTCTACAAAAACTTTGGCGGAACTGACCCAATCTTAATAGAAGGAGAACACCTCTTCTTTTCTTGCACATAGTCACCTTCCTCCAATGGTGGAGAAGGACTATGTGACCACCTTTGAGCTCTCGTCATGAGAGGAGAAACATTCGGTTGTGCTATCATAATGATTGCAAGTTGAGGCATTGCCTTTGTTCTAGGATTCAATGACACATTATTAGCCCTGGTTGGGGCTTCCTTCCCCTTCACAAAAGGGTTTGAAATGCTCCTCATAGGTTCAAAGGCCTTGGAAGCTGACTCCGAACCAATGGACTTATTTTTCTGGTTTGAAACTGCGGTCCATTTTTCCTTGAGGATGGCAGTAAGCGTATCTACCTAATGAGACTTTTTAGTATCTTGTGGTGAAGAAGGTGTACGAGGGACTACCAAAGGGAAGTCTTTGATCTTGTGGTCTATGGAATGACACCTATAGCAAATGTTAGGAAAATTAAAATAAGTGACCTTCTGGGTGTGTCGAAGAGCTCCAATTTGAATGTCAATGGAGTCTTTCAAATCTCTAGAAAGGTCCACTTCAACATAGACTCGTTTTTGCAAAGTATTGTTAAGTAGAAATATTTAGAAATATTTGCAATTTTTTTAATGTAATTCAATTTGAAATAATGTGAGGTTAGTTTATAGTAGGAGGTGAACGAGTATAAGATCTATCAAGGTAAATCGATTATGGAAATGTATAATAAAACCATAGATTGTATTGATTATTTGCAATTAATCATGAATA
>VDFB02336748.1:0-11295 GCA_007258455.2 Sequoia sempervirens | reverse complement strand
TGTATTAATATTCTAACTTTGGAGATTTATTATGTATACTGCATATTTTGTGAACAACTGACTCTTGTGTGCAAGTGTTAGTGATTGAAGGTATATGTTTAATTCCTCCAAGTGGAGGAGAATTATCACTCAAGAGAAGGTCTTGGTTGGGTAACCAGTAACATAACCTATCTTAGCTTACACACACCATAGTAGAATAATTGAATCGGGTTATTAAGTGGGAAATTGGTAAGTCATCCCTAGTCAATATGTCTACATTAGTAAGAGTCTTGTTTGCTTTCGAGTGTATTATTAGGTGATGTTTATCTGTTTGAGCTTGAGATTTCTTTCCTTGTTACTATGCTTGTATTGATATGCGGAACATACAAGGAATATGTATATGCACACACATGCATGTTGATGATAGACTATATGAACAAAGGAATGTGTACATGAGGGTACATAGGTAGACGTACCTATTCACACTCATGCACGAGTTGCTTATGCGCATGGAAATATCCGATGGATCTCACGTCATGTATATGTATATGTATAGATATATCGCTCGTAGACTCTAATCAATACCATAGTAATTGTATGTGATTTTGGTGTATGAAAAAATGTGTATATATATAATATATATATACATATATCCATATGTTTATATGTATCCATATACGCATATGGTGGCAAATGGACATTCACATATGAATGTATCGATACATGTATATAGAGGCATATATATGTGTGTGTACCAAGTACTTCTTTCTCGGTCATATTCAAAAATCATGAAATTTTAATTCTCGATTATGCAGTTTATTCTTTGAACCAACGCAGAACAGTACATTGCTTCAAAGAGGGGCAAATGTAGACATGCAAAATTTACATTCTGCATTTGATCAAGTCCATTCATCAACTGAACTAGATGTTGCGTTAGATCCATTTATCACCTTTAATCCATTCATTAAATAATCTCATTTATCAAATAAACATTATCATTCAACCTTCATCTTGCATCATCCATTTAATTAAATAAATCAGGACTTCATTTTCATATTCCATCATTTTCTGATTTAAATAAATCAATTATCAAAGTCCAAAATGTCAACTCACCTAATCAGCATTAAATCAGCATAATCATCATCTAATCCTAATCCAATGCTAATCCCATCCCACTTGCATTATCTAGATCTAGCCACTTGCACAATAAATCAATTTTATTGATTTATTAAAACCTCATTTTCTCTCAACATGACAAGCCTAAACAGGTGACGTATTGCTCTTCTTTCTTGTCCCTTCTCAAAATTTATTGCAAATTTGAATTCAAAAAATTCCCTCTTGGGCACTCTTCCTCCCAAATCTTGCATATACATCAACAACTAATCACATGATGACAAGCGTCCTCAACTCATTGGCTTGTTTTTGATCCCACATTGTCCCTCTTCAACACTTAGCATTTTGAATTTTAAATAGGGTGCTTCCATCTTGAGAAAAATTCCACAATCCCATGCATACTGCCTCTTTCATTTTTGAGATTTTGATCTTGTTCATCATCACCACCATCTCTTCTTCATAGCATTTCATCATCTTGAGCTTTTTATCAAGGATTGGGAAAGGGTCACTAGCACATGTGACACCAATCCAATATGAGATAGAGTTGGATTCTTGCTTCTTTGTGCTTTCATTTAGTTTAATTGATATTTTGTTGTTTGGATTGCATTATGAAGCATGATTCAATATTTCATATGGATTCTATATCTATTTTGCTTGATTTAACAATACTCATGCTAGTTTGTTTTTGAGCAAAATGCAGATTTAGGGTCTACAATATGTATACACAACTAATATATTAATATAACAATGTGATTGTTATCTTGATGTATTCATTTGTATATTGATTATATATGCATTCTTTATTGACATATGATAAGTATGGATATATATTAACATATGCATATATACGTATATGTGTGTGTATATATATATATTTATGTGTGTTAATATATATATATATATATAAATGTAAGTATATAAATACGTATATGTTATATATTTGAATTTAAATGATATTTGCTTTGAGATCGACTATCTAAAGCAATGATTATCAATCAATTTATAATTAAATCAAAGGTTGAACTGTGAGATAGTAATGACTTTATTCTTTAGCCACATTATACTCTTGTTGCTTGTGAAATGAGAGTTTATAATTTGCAAACATTAAGAATTCGTTAAGTCGATGCAGTGATAAAAGAATAAGTTGATGCCTCTTTTGTGGAAGTTGTGGACTTTGTAAACTTTTTATACTCTATTTTTATGTATCAACCAACATTTGTTAAAGCATGTAAATTTGTCAATGACTTTGTCAATCGATTTAATATATGGATCGACTCATACTATGACTTAGTTGAAAGAGGCTTGGTGTTACAAATATGATGTTGACTACTTCAGATGTTAAGGAAATTGTGCCAAATCTATATATGATTATGAAGCTTTGGTGCCGCCTTTGAATCCTTATTCCTATAGATATCCATTTTGAGAGGAAAACCAAATTCTATCATGTGGGATTTGTGGGATTTGAATTGGTCTCTAATTGTTGTCATTTAACTAAGTCGATCTCTAGTTTCTTAAGTTGAGTATGTGCTTATATGTTCGCCACCTTTTGAGCTAAGATAGATGTATTGTTTTGCATGCTTTCTTCTATCAAAAGCATGCCTAAAATGTAAGCAAAGTAGTTACCTGATTGTTCTATAAATAGAGGAGTAAGTTCATTTGTTTGGACACATTCTTCTATGCATTTTCCCTTGAGCAAGTTTTTACATTGTATCTACATTTCTATTTACAATATTCTATCAAGAACAATGAGTGAGAGCCTTGAGTTAAGAGATATTTTATTATTATTTTGAGAGAAGTATTTTCCAACTTGTGAGATTAGTGGTTATTGAGTCTTTGTTGAAGGATTGATACCAGGCTAGTTGTTGATTTGAAAGTGTTGTGACTACATCCAGTTAATTGGAAAGCTTATCACAGGAATGAGGATATTCTTCCCTTGTTTGTATTAGTGTTGAATGTTTTGCTTCTTCAATGTTTAAACCATTCTTCCCTATATGTTTTGAAAGGCAGATTCATGGACCATCTGTATCTTATGCTATGAAGCTCAAAGGAGCTATATATGTAGTTTTGTACTTTCTTGGAATATTGTAATTTGTGAAATATTGTAATGGAATGGAAATTATTATTGTATATTATATAGAATCTTGGTTCATATATTCTCAATAAATAAAGGAATTTTTTTTATTGCAATGGCTTATTACATAGTTTATTTTACTTGCACAGTGAAAACTTAGGAAATTTACTTCAGTGAATGTTTGGCATATTACAAATATTTTATCGATTTCAACCACTTTTTTATTTATCTCTTTCATGATGGTTGTGAACTCATATATATCTAATTTTGAACCTATTCTAGCCCCATATTACAATATAAAAACTCTCATGAACTCATCCCATGTGCCAATATTGTTGTCTTAGAGGATTTTGTACCATTATTTTTCACTCTCTTCCAAAGATTATACAAACAACTTCATCATCACATCTTCATGTTCAATCTCATACTAATATGTGACATTGATGAAATTCCTCAAATTTTCTTCTCCTATCACTACATTGTTACCTTGGAACCTTGATATTTATCCTCTTATTTTATTTAGAATTATATTTAGAAAATATGGGGTACCAAATAAATCCAAATTTTATACTTTTTATCTCTCAAAATCTATCTAATTAGAGGGAATATTTGAGCATGTCTTTTGAATTCAAGTATGATATGATTATAAAATTGCTGGTCACATTGATAACATGGCGGTAGGTTTGAAACACTATGGTGCAGGGGCACCATGTCAATTTTGGAAAATATGGTCTAATGTTAAGATTTTGGTGTTTTGAGTCTTTTTTCATCCAATAAGATCATAATAGATCATGCTGGATGTGATTTGATTCATTTGGGTTCCATTTTGTGAAAGGTGTAGAATCTTGCAAATGTTGTCAAAATGTAAGTTTGCAAAATGCAAAAAAATGTAAAAAGTGGAAGTTGAAGGGTCAAGTAACTAAAAATTCAGTTTGAGCTGGTTGTATGGGTTGGTTATTTCTTGTAAAAGGTTAAATATTCCTCAAAAACTCAAAGGCAAGGTTCTAGATGAGATTTTGATGAAAAAACAATAAAAAAACCCTTCATTTTTCTATGTATTTTCTACAAATTTTCTCCTCCAGGGGTTGGTATGGCCCTGTACGGCCTACACCCGTAAAAATAATGCTTGGAATTGATAGTATAATGTGTTAAGAATGTTTCAATTTTGGTTTGGTGCAAATCCATTGTGTTGGAAGTATTTTATTGCAATTTTACCAAAACTGCCATGTAAACCCCAAGTAGTTAGGGATTGAAGATAAAAATGGAGCTTTAGGCTTATTCCACTAGTGGACCAGGCTAATTTTTCATAGAATGATTCCGTTAGGGATGATTTACAAGATTAAATAGGTTTTAGGATCATAGAGTAAGATTTTGAAGGATTTTGGTTGTTGTCGTAGTTGAAATTGCATGAGTTTTGGCTTGAAATTGATGGCTACAAGTAGGAGTTTGTTTCAAATGCATTGATAAAGGTTGGGTGATGATTTAGAGAGAATTTTCAAATCATATGGGAAATTTCTGAGCCATTAGTAAGGTGAAACAAGGTTGGGAGATCATAGTTTCAATAAACTCTCTTGTATGCAAGCCTAAATAGGCCAAAAGTGAGATTTTGGAGTTGGGTGAATTTGTAAAGGTTTTTATTGATGAAAATTGTGGACTTAATCTATTTGAGACCTAACTAGACCATTGGAGTATATTTTTTGGAATGGGAAAGTGTTTGGAGGTATGATGCTTTGAAAAGTGACCTATTTAAGGTCTTGGGGCAGTGTAGCAGCAATTATTTGGAATGGATGGTCCAAAGTGCCCCCCTGAGCTTTTGAGATATGTTGAAGTACTCAAGAAAGGATGTCTGGAACAAATTTTAGATTATGGATTGGATCTGTTCTCTATAATTTATGACCAAAAAATGTGAATTTCCATTGTTTTGGACCTTAGGACAATGTGACAGTCCTTTTTTGAATGGTATGTTATAAAACAAGTATATGAAAAAATAAGATATGTTAAACTAGAGGATAAAGGGTACTCAAAATGATAATTGGTTTATGGGTTTGACAAGTATTTTGAAAGATATCATCAAATTTCTCTGTTTGGTATGCTACAAGGACAATATAAAGGGTTTGTGAAACAAAGTCAAGTTAGAGTTTTAAGGATTGAAATATTGTTCCAAATTATTTTTATTGTTTGTTTGAGTGAATCCTCCATGCTCTACATCAATTGGTATCAAAGCAAGAAGACTCTGGGAAAGGAAGGTTGTGTGTTTGTGTGTTATCTTTTTGTAGGTTGAGGAGAGAACCTGGATGCCAAGAGACTAGGTAGTGAAGAAGAGAGAAAACCTAGGTGAGGTGTCACAAAGAAAAAAGAAGCAAGGTGAAAGAGACTTGCTTGGAAAAGAAAGAAGAATGGATGTGTTGAGGAGATACTTGCAAGATGAGGGTTCACAAAAGAGGAAATAAGGAAAGAAAAGGCAAAGCAAATGGAGTTTGACCAAGAGATAAAAGCGCTGAGGTAGGCTATGGAACAAATAGAAGAAATAAGGGAAAGGATAGTAGAGGAATGGAAGGTTAAGTTGGAGCAATTAGCAAGCCAAGTGTCAAGATGGCACTTATCAATTAAGAGGAAGGTTACATGGCCTATCCAAAAGATTATTTAGAAGAGAAGACAAGTGGGAGCAGTAAAACCAGATGTGAAGGAACCTTTGTTGATGAAGGAAGAGGAGCCTAAGGAGTTTGCAGCCACTCCTACACTTGAAGATAGAAAAATAGTAGAATAAGAAGATAAGGACTTTGCAGCCATCCCAAAGCATGAGGAAGTTGAGACAATAGGTATGAAGCTTGATTTTCCTTTAGTAGGAAATGGTATTGAGTTGAGAACCAAATCTGATATAGAAAAGGTCAAGGATGAATTTATCTTGGGGGATGAAGGTTGGCTTCAAAGGTATATTGAAATGGTGTTTTCTTCAATGTTTTCAAAGGAGAATAGTAGTCATTCAATTTTATTCATATCAAAGGTTGATAAACTTGAGCAAGCAACATACATAGGGATAGAATATCAAATGGGAAAGATGAAAACCAAGGGTGAAGAGATCATAGTTACATTGCAAAGGAAAAGGAATAAAGAAGGAACACACAATTTTCTAGTTGTAATTACAATCTCAAGGAAGGGTAAACGTAGATTCAAAATGAAGTAGAATATTGATGCAGGTTCAATGATGATTTCAAGTGAGAAAATAGCCAAGGGTCATCCATTAGATAGACCTTTACAATTGGAGCAAAAGTTGGATGCCAAACCATTCGAAAGGGCAAGAGATAGTACATGTTCTCAGTACCTAACTCAATGGAAAGGATTATCAGATGAAGGAGCACTTGGAGGTCAGAGAAAAGATGTGGTCAAGCATAATTTAGTGTTGCAGCATAGTCCTCAAAGGGACTTGAGGTTGTTTTTTCAATCCGGGTGTATGCTATAGGGGCACCATGTGAATTCTCACAAATATGGTCTAATGTTAGGATTTTGGTGTTTTAAGTCTTTTTTTCATCCAATAAGGTCATAATAGACCATTCTTGATGTTATTTGTGTCATTTGAGTTCCATTTTGTAAAAGGTATAGAATCTTGCAAATGTTGTCAAAATGTAAGATTGCAAAATGCAAAAAAATGTAAAAAATGGAAGTTGAAGGGTCAAGTAACTAAAAATTCAGCTTGTGTCAATTGTGTGGATTGGTTATTTCTTTTAAAATGTTAAATATGCCTCAAAAACTCGAAGGAAAGGTTTTGGATGAGATTTTGTTAAAAAAACATTAAGAAACCCTTCATTTTTCCATGTATTTTCTACAAATTTGTTGCTCTAGGTGTTGGTACGGCCTTTTACAGCATGTACCCATACAAATAATGCTTTTAGTTGATATTAGAATGTGTTAAGAACCTTTTTCTTTTGGTTTGGTGCAAATCCATTGAGATTGAATCATTTTATTTCAATTTTACCAAAAGTACCCTGTAAACCCCAAGTAGCTAGGGCTTGAAGACAAAAATTGAGTTTTAGGCTCATTCCCCCAGTGGACCAGGCTATTTTTTGGTGGAATGGTGAATTTAGGGATTCTTTACAAGATTCAATAGGTTTTAGGAGCAAAGAGTAATATTTTGAAGGATTTTGGTTGTTTCCCTAGTTGAAATTGCATAAGTTTTGACTTGAAATTGATGGCTACAAGCAGGAGTTTCCTTCAGATGCATTGACAAGGGCTAGGTGATGATTTGAAGAGAAAGTGTAGACCATATGGGATGTTTTTGAACCATTATTAAGGTGAAACTCATAGTTACAATAAACCCTCTTGTATGCAAGCCTAAATAGGCCAAAAGAGAGATTTTGGAGTTTGGTGAATTTGTAAAGGTCTCTATTGATAAAAGTTGTGGATTTAATCTATTTGAGACATTTCTAGACCATTGGAGTAGATTTTTTGGAATGGAGAAGTGTTTGGAGGTATGATGCTTTAAAATGTAACTTATTTGAGGTCTTGGGGCAACATAGCAACAGTTATTTGGGGTTGATGGTCCAAAGTGACCCATGAGATTTCGAGATATGTTGAATTACTCAATAAAGGGTATCTAAAAAAAGTTTTATATTATGGATTGGATCAATTCTTTACAAGTTATGACCAAAAAATTGTGATTTTTGTTGTTTTGGACCTTAAGATAGTGTGGCAGTCCTTTTTTGAATGGTATGTTCTAAAACAAGTATATGAAAAAATTAGATATGTTAAATTAGAGGATAAAGGGTACTCAGAATTATAATTGGTTTGTGGGTTTGACAAGTATTTTGAAAGATATGCTCAGATTTCTTTGTTTGGTATGTTGCAAGGAGAATATAAAGGGTTTGTGAAACAAAGTCAAGTTAGAGTTTTAAGGATTGAAAGATTGTTCCAAATTGTTTCTATTGTGTTTGTTTGAGTGAATCCTCCATTCTCTGCATCACACTATGAGAATGGTTTCAATTTTTTGGGTAGGCTAGTTGAGCCTATATTTTATCTTTCCTTTAATTTCATGATTGTTGTACTTTTTTTAAAGTATGAAGTTGTTGTTCCAACTATCTAATGGCATCCATCTTGTTTATAACTTGATCAATATCCCTACCTATTAGGTCATCATTTAAATATGTTTACTTAATAATATCATGGAATGATCTATCATGTTTGATTTCATCCATGTGTGATATATTGGGTGAAGTGAAGCAGGACACTGACTAGAAATTTATTTTTACAAATTCTAGTTTCATATACCAAAATCTTGCATGAGTGCTTCATAGGATCTATACCTATTTTTTTACCAATAATTACATCATTATTTTGTATCATATTTAGGCCTATACTTTATTTTATTTTTTCTAACCATATTATTAGTTGAATCATTACAAGTATGATAGTTCTAATTTCTTAAGTTAATGAATGCACATTCTCTACTTTATGTTCCTTGCTAGTATTTGGGCTATATTCTTCTTTATATTTTAAATTATTTTGAATTTTAAATTGATTCTAGTTTTTATTGAGACAAAGTCACCACTCATCACTTGGAAGAGACAAAATTTAATCTAGCACCTAGAAAATTCAAAGTACTAAATGAGAACTTACATCCATGTCACCATTATTTTCATATAGGTTGGAAACTTATTAACTTACTTGCAAATAAAATTAAATAGTAGAAAATACTTCTTCAATGACTATATTATAGGGGTTTTCAAAATAAGAGCCATGATATCATTTCCTTAGCAACCTTTCCATTCTATTAGGTGCCAACAACATTTCTCATACTTATAGAGGAATCAATTGATTTCAAGGCTAGAAAAATGTCATCCTAAGGGAGGAATATTTAAATCATCAATAGAATGTGAATGATTTAACACCAATTACTAAGGGTATTGGATATTCTCTCCTTCACTCCAAACTTAGCTAGACCTAGGTGGATTTTCCTAGAGGTATCCTTAATAGGATTGATCACAATTAATAATAGATAAACTAAAATTGCTAAAATAGTATCTAACATACACTTGGCCCCAAAGGTTGTCACTAGAGAAAAGAATAATCCAGTACATATAAAACCTCTATTAAGTTAATAAAGGAATCATTGTACAAATCCAAGATACAAATCCAAGATAAAGTTATGAAAAATATTACTCTTTAGGATAAGAACTCTTATAGCTTTCTAAAAATGCTTCTCTAGATGCATCAATGAATTGTGAGGTGCATATAAACTACTAATCCTAGTCCTAAACTATTGGTGAAATATGTTTTCATGTTGAGTGTATGATGGATATTAAATTTCTAGGATCAATACCTTATTTATTGGGTTACAATGTAATAATTCACCAAGAGAAGCAACACATTTAAATAAAAATATAGATGTAATAATGAATATATCATTACAAATAGTTTTTGTAATGACTTAGAATATTGTGATACTTATCAAATACTTATGTTAATAATACCAGCAAATGTAGTAAGAGAAATTCCTATTCTTGAATTTATCATATAGAAGATCCCTTAAATATCCACAAATGGACAAGGAGAAATTAAATTACAAACATTAGTTACAAACTTACTACCTCTATGTGATTTAAAAAATAATATTTCTTTTTGGGTGACTAGAATTGTAGGATTTCAAATACTAGATAATCTTCAACACTTGCAATCATAGGGAAATGTAGAAATGACCAACCATTTGATTAAAAAGTGAAATAATATATATATATCACTTCATTTGCTTTCTTGGTTGCTTAATTTTTTATAGTGAACTAGAGGTCAAATTTATATGGTGTGCAATATAAGTTGAAATATCACATAATCTATTGAAAGGGTGGCATAGCATTTGCATGAAGATCATATCCATTTGGAAATCAACCATTACATTAATGGAAACATGGTAACCCTCATCATCCATAATTGATATTACAAGAATATATATTCCTTTAGGATGAACATGGGTTCTTAGGTTGGAAAATACTCTTGGAGTAGTTGCAAGACTCAAAATTGGATCATCCATGGTGTACTAGAAAGATTTGGAAATTGGATGAGGAAAAAAAGAATAAATGTGAGGGTTTGATGCAAGATAAGAGATCATGATTGTACATAACAATGGAGAACTATATAAATCCATAAAAACTTTTTAGAAGGATGAAATGAGAAAAGGAAGAAATATGGAGAAATGTTGGAGAAAGATTAGGAATTGGAGATCAAGATAGGATGTTTAGGTGAAAAAATATTTATCAAAAGTCAACTTGAACTTTACTTAGGAAGAAAATAATGGAAAAGGAATTAAGAACCTTTTCAAGAATTTCATGTAGAAGTGGAAGTCAAGATGTGACATTGGAATGGAATTCATGAAGTAAATAAAAATCTACAAGAAAGGATTGGAGAGAAACTAAGAAAAATATACATAATTGGATATGGTAAGTGTTGGTAGAACTAGAGGAAATCCAAAGGTCTAGAGGTACAAAGTAATTATATAATGAGGTAAGCTAGAATGAATGTGGGAATCAAGAGTGAGGAAAGATCAAAGGATGGGAGGAAGAAGGGAAGGAAAGATGTCCAAATAAAATTTGGAAGTCTACAAAAGAGAGGAAATGGAGGATTGTGGGGATCTAGCACTAGTAGAATTTGACAAATAAATGACTACATGGCTAAAAATTTTAGTCAAAACAACTAAAAATGACTAAATTCTACTAATTTTTTGCAACTCAGCTATAAATGAGTAAATAAATGACTAATTTGGCTGTTGACTGAAAATTATTTAGTCACACAAATAACATTGACTAAATAGTTAGTCATTTATTTAGTCACAATCCATTTGAATAAATCATTTAAGGAATCAAGAATATAGCCTGCCAAAGCACTCTATAACTTTAATAAACATACTCTAAAACTTTTGTTAAAATCTTATTTTTAGGCATAGCCCGTCAAAATGGAGTTTTCATTTTAATAACCATACTCTAAAACCTTTGTCAAAACCTTATTTTTAGGCATTTCCTACCAAAATGGAGAAGTGTTTTAGTAAAAAATGATAGAGAATGGTAAGGAGATGTGCATGACAGGAGGCATAGGATCCATTGCTACTTATCTCATTCCTTCTCTGATCAACAAGGGTTACATTGTTCACA